>CM053622.1:818094191-818106222 GCA_028646595.1 Phalanger gymnotis
GAACTGTTTTGTTTACATTCCTACATGGAAAGATGATGTGTATAATTCATGAGACGTCAGTATTAGGGTAGCCAAAGGGAACACACACACACACACACACACACACACACACACACACACACACATATATACACACACATAGATATAGACAGAGAGGGAGAAAGGGAGAGATAGAATGGGGTAAATTATCTCACATAAAAGTGGCAAGAAAAAGCAGTTCTGTAGGAAGGGAAGAGGGGGCAAGTGAGGGGGAATGAGTGAATCTTGCTCTCATTAGATTTGACCTGAGGAGGGAATAACATACACACTTAATTGGGTATCTTACCCCACAGGAAAGAGAGAGGGGAAAAAGTGGGATGATAGAAGGGAGGGCAGATGGGGGAGGAGGTAATCAAAAGCAGACACTTTTGAAAAGGGACAAGGTCAAGGGAGAAAACTGGATAAAGGGAGATAGCATAGGAAGGAGCAAAATATAGTTAGTTTTTCACAACATGAGTATGTGGAAGGGTTTTGCATAATGATACACATACGGTCTATGTTGAATTGCTTACCTTCTTAGGGCGGGTGGGTGGGGAGGGAAGAGGGGAGAGAATTTGGAAATCAAACTTTTCAAAGCAGATGTTCAAAAAAAAGTTTGCATGCAACTAGGAGATAAGATATACAGGCAATGGGGCATAAAAATCTATCTTGCTCTACAAGAAAATAAGGGAAAAGGGGATGGGAGGGGAGTGGGGTGACAGAAGGGAGGGTTGACTGGGGAATGGAGCAATGAGAATATATGCCATCTTGGAGTGGGGGGAGGGTAGAAATGGGGAGAAATTTTGTAACTCAAAATCTTGTGAAAATTAATGCTAAAAACTAAAAATATTAAATAAATCAATAAATAATGAAATAATGGGAAAATATTTTTTAAAAAAAGATCCGAGTTATGAATTAGGAATGCAATTTAAAAAACTAGGAAAAACCAGTTAAGCATCGCTAACTAAACTCCAAACTGGAAATCCTAAAAGTTATAGGAGAGATTAATAAAATTGAGAGTAAGCCTCTATTGAATTAATAAATGAAAATGGGGGGTGGTTTTATGAAAAAATCAATTCAAATAAACAATTGATTAATTTGATTAAAAAAAATAGAGGAAAAGGGGCACCCAGGTGGTGCAGTGAGTAGAGCACTGACTCTGGAGTCAGGAGGACCTGAGTTCAAATTTGGCCTCAGGTACTTGACACACTGGCTCTGTGACCTTGGGCAAGTCACATAACCCCAATTTCCCTGCCTTCTCCCTTCCAAAAAAAAAAACTAGAAGAAAACTAAATCACCAGTGTCAAAAATGAAAAGGGCAAATATACCACTAACAAAGATGAAATTAAAGAAATTATGAGGAGTTATTTTGCTCAGTTATAAGCCAATAAACTTAACAATTTAAGTGAAATAGAAGAATAGTTACAAAAATGTAAATTGCTGAGATTAGCAGAAGAGGAAATACAATATCTAAATCAACCTATTTTAGAAAAAGAAATTGAATAGACAATCAGCGAGCTTCCTAAGAAACAAAGGTCAAGAATATCAAAAGAAATAATGAAAAATACGTAAGTGAAGAAGGTTTAACAGTACCAATTCTTAAACTCTATTAAAAGAAAGCAACTATCCAAAGTATCTGGTTCTGGCTGAGAAAAACTTGATCTATTTCTGAAGATAGAGAAAAAAGAAAAGAACCTCTACGTTCTAAAATATTTGTAGGAGCTCTCTTTGTGGCGGCAAAGAACTGGGAACTTCAGGGATAGTTGTCAGCTGGGAAATGACTAAACAAGTTGTGGTATATGATTGTGATGGAATGTTGCTATGTTATAAGAAATGATGAGCTCAAAGATTTTTAGAAAATCATGAAAAGACTTGCACAAAATAATGAAGAGTGAAATGAGCAGAACCAAGAGAAACAGCAATGATGTTTTAAGAATGACTTTCAGTGAATGTCATTTTTACTATTAAATACCCAATTAAATATGAAGAACATAGGAAGAAAGACTCTATCTGCATTCAGATAAAGAACTGCTAAGTGGATGTATAGAATAATTTTACATACATACATATAAACCTGTTTGTGTCTAATAATAGCCATTCCTAGCATGAGGAAGGAGGAGAGGAGGGAAAAAATTACGTGATAATTTGGTATATATTTGAAAGGAAGAGCAAGTTGTCCATAGTAGATTTACAGTTTCATATGCTATCTTTTTTATTGTACTATGTCATAGTAATGTTTGTTTTATTCCATAAATTAAAAATCAAATTAAAAGAAAGAAAATGCAAAACCCAAAGAAGAGGGTAAGGATGAGCACAATTATAAACCTTCTTTGAAATAAAATGGTACCTTGATCAGAGACAATAATACATGTGGCCACATAATGAAAAAGAATATGCTCTATAAGGACCTTGGTAATGTCTGTAGCAGTAGCAAAATTAATTGGCACTGCCATCCCATATCCTAAATGTGTCTTTCCTGGAATGAAAGTAAACTTCCTTCTTTAGATCAATGAAAGGGGTCAATATAATCAATTCGCCAGTTAGAGGGAGTCAAAGAAGCAGGTGAGATTACACCATATTGATGTTTCAAAAGTAGGCTTTTTAACTGACAAGAGCCTCATTGAATAGAAGTAGTTACATCACAGGGGAGTTAAATGGGCCCATACATACCACAACAGTTACATCATGACTCCTATGTCTATCTCCAAACTTGGCATTTCTTGTGAGGCGATAAACTTGATTATTTATTTTGACAGAATTTATGATGTCCCTGATAGGCACTAACCTGCCCCATGATGAATTTTGTGCCATTGACTGCAGCAGGAAAATTATTTTATCGATCTTACCTGAAAACCAGACAGTCTTTAATTATCTAATTATCTTCTCCTCAGGACTCAATCATTCAGCCACCTCATAGCCATGACCCAGAAATCTGTATTACTAAAAATTCCATCTGCCAGTGATCTGGAAATCATACAGAAAATGAAAAACCAAAAATACCATGATTGGGGGTCCTGAATTTTCTCTATAGCAAATGGGTGCTCTGTTGATAGGAAATAGTAGAAAGCACCCATGGGTAAAATGATGTGTTTTGAAATGTCCTTGATAGGGGCTACAGCGTTAGCAAACTTACTGGCACTTAACTCTTACATCCCAAATAATTTTTAATTGCACTGAGAGTAATCCTATTGTCCTTAAGTGAGTTTTTACTTATGTGTGTGTATGTGTGTAATGGACTTGATTGGCATTCTGGTGAATCCTATAGAGTACTTCTCAGACTTAATGTTACCTACACTCATAATTGAAGGAAATATTCAATTTCAATTAGAAGCTAATGAAAATAAAGATGTATTTTTTTTTCTATATCCAAGTTCATAGACCCCTGAAATGAATCTGTGAAACTCTTGGGGATCTGTAGACCCCAGGTCAAAAATCCTTGCATTAGACTAAGGATGACAGTATAATCAGTTTGCTATACAGAAGTAGGTAAGGAGCCATGTGGAATTAGACTATCTTGATCCTTTAAAGATGGAAATTAACTCAGTCATGAAGAACATTGTTGCACAGAACAGTCTACATCATTCTTGATTTAGGAGATCATATACTTTCATACCCACTAAAACATAGCTCCCAAGTCCAGATTGATGAGAAACCCAATTTCCAATATCGGTATTTCTGGAAAATGTAGATCAAAATTCCAGAATCTGGAAACCCAATTTCCAATATCTGAGGTCACCAATCTCCTTGAGGCTTTAATTATCACTGGGCCCAGTGTTTGGTATAATTAGTCAATCAGAGCCAAAGAGTTCAAATATACAATCTCTCTAATAAGAGCATATTTATGTACTCCCAGGTAAATCAGTTCCTAAAACATTTAAAAGACATTTACCTAAAAAGTTAGCTGAAGCAACTAATAATTTTAGCAAAGTAGCAGGATACAAAGTAAATCCATATAAATCATCAGCATTTCTATATATCACAAACTTCAAAAAGATATAGTGAGATACCCCATTTAAAATAACTCTAGACAGTAGAAAATACCTGGGAGTATACCTGCCAAAACAAACCCAGGAATTATAAGCAAAATTATTTAAAAAAAACTTTTCATACAAATAAAATCAAATTTAAATAATTGGAAAAATATTAATTGTTCATGGGTAGGCAGGGTCAATATAATAAAAGTGGCACAATTTTACCCAAACTACTTTATAGATTCAATGCCATCTCAATTAAATTACCAAAAAATTTTTTTTACTGAATTAGAAAAGATAATAAAATTCATTTGGAAAAGCAAAATATCAAGAATATTAAAGGAACTAATGAAAAAAATGTAAAAGAGGAGGTTTAGCAGTACCAGATCTTAAACTATTTTAAGGCAGTAATTATTAAAACTATCTGGTACTGGCTAAGAAATAGAACAATGGAATAGAGTAGACATACAATTTATAACAGCAAACAAATATAGTCACCTTGTATTTGATTAAGTGTAAAAGATAGGATTTGGGGTTAAGAATTTCATTATTTGGTTAAAACAATTTTGGGGGGAACTGGAAAACAGTATGGCAGAAATTGGGGTTCACCTGAGCTCTTCCCCAACCCCTCCAAATACCTCTAAAAATGACTCTAAACAAATTCTAGAGCAGCAGACCCCACAAAAAGGCAGAGTGAAACAAATTCCCAGCCCAAGACAACTTGGAAGTTCAGCAGGAAAGGTCTGTTGCACTAGGGTGAGAGGAGCACAGTCCACTGGAGATTGTGCCAGTAAAGATGGTCCCAGGAAACTCAGGCCTCAGAGTGACTGAATCATTGACATCAGTGGTGGTTTCCAGACCTCTCAGCCCATGGTCACCAAAGACAACTTAGAAGGTCAGCAGGAAAGGTTCATTGCACTTGGGTGAAAGTAGAGCACAGTCCAGCATAGGTCACACCAGCACAGCCCTGGCCACAGCAAACCAGGAGCAGGCCTTGGGAGTGACTGAATCAGCAGCAGCAGCAGCAGCAGCAGCTACTTCTGGAGCTTTCAGCCCACAGATGGTAAGGGGGTCAAACACCTGATCCAAAGGAGATTACAGGGGTCTTTGTGCTAACACTGAGGCAGAACTCCATTGTTTTGCCTATACTCACATCTGGATCATGGGTGGCAGGCTCAGGGTGAGGAGGAGCACTAACACAGCAGAGCTTGTGGCCACAGTGGAGGGGGCAGAAAAGGGGGCACTTGTGGTTGCATTCCAAAAGGCAAGCACTTTCTGTCACATGCTGTGTAGGCGATACCCCAAACCTGCTTTCCAATGCAAACCTCAGTTGCTGTATTGGGTCAATAGTCTTTGAACCAGAGATTCCATTCCTGGGCTTATACCATAAGAAAGCCATCAGCGAGAAGACAGTTCCTATATACACCACTTGTTCTGACATCAAAGAAACGGAAACAAAGCAGATGTCCACCAATTGGGTAATGGCTTAAGAAATTGTGGCACATGAATGTGGATGGAATATTATGTGCTATAAGAAATGATGTATATGATGAATACAGAGAAACGTGGACAGAGCCACATGAACCAATGAAGTGCCAAGAAAGCACAATGACTGCAGCGATGGAAATAGAACAAGCACGCCCATGAAAATCAGAAGCGAACGCCACAGAATTACAGAGATCAGGAGCGATCCGGTTGAAGAGCTACGAGAAGACGCCTCCGGCCCACCCTGTTGTGGAGGCGGGAGGGCCACCGCATGTGTTTGAACATTTCACTGTTGATGAGCTGTGCTGATTGTTTTTCCTTTTTTATTTTTTGGTCTTTAAAAAATCTTATTTGTTATATGGGATGGCTCTCTGCAATTCATGAAGTGCCACACACCTGTATATAATTCCGGTGACCAGCAAGCTCCCTCTTCCCACATAGAGGAGCCCATCTCAAAGACATTGAAAAATCACTTTAGGAAGAAAAGAAGGCAGAGGATCTCATGGATGGGAGAAAGTGCTAGAAATGATGGGTAAGTGGAGAAAATAGATATGGAAATAGGAGATGGAGGATTTGGATTAGCTTCTCATAGTCACCCAGCCCTTCTTCTCCCTAGCTCTTTCAAATATTTAGTTCTCTTCCCACTAGATGTCAGTCAATGGACAAGCATTTATTAAGTGTCTGCTACGTGACAGACTCTGTTATACCTTGTTCTTCACACAAGATGAACAGAATTCCAAGAAATCTCTATGTGAAACTCAGATCTCTCCATCTCAAACCTTCACAACTGCAAGCTGAAATAATAAAATAGTAGCAAATTTAGAACATGCTTGTTTTAGGAAATGACAAAGAGATATCCTACTCCTGGGGTAAGGTTAGTACCTAGTATGGGAAAACAACACCCTTGGGTGCTTTGAATGCTCCCATTCACATTAAGAAAAAGTTAAATAGGGGACATTTGAGATGCTTTCACATAATCCTGGGATCTCAGAATTGGAAGGAAGCTAAAAGACCACCCTTTCCAACCAGTATCTAAACACATACCCCTTCCATAACCCAGAGAGCAGTCACTACTTCCCAGGGCAGCCAATACTGCAGTCAGCCATGTACTCCAATAGACTCTTTTATAAGTCGGATCAGGTGGCCTGTGGGGTCCCTTCATATATTGTGATAAAATGAGGAGCCATTTTGAGTTTTGTTCAGCCAAGGAGTAATGTAATGATAATTGATTGGGCTTTAGAAAAATTAACCTCAACATGAGCAATATGAAACCAAAGAAAAATTGTTGTTGAAAAATTGTGATCCCATTTGGCATTTTCTCGGCAAAGATACTGCAGTAGTTTGCCATTTCCTTCTCCAGATCATTTTACAGATGAGGACACTGTGGCAAACGAGGTTAAGTGACTTGCCCAGGGTCACACAGCCAGTAAGTGTCACAGATCAGATTTGAATTCATTGAGATGAGTCTGCTTGATTCAGGCCCAGCCTTTTATCCACTGCACCACCTAGCTGTCTCAAAGAGAAATTAGATGTCTGCAAAATAGTCCCAATAAATCAAACATAAGGGTGGTACATATCTGGGTTAGGTGTTGGCACTGGAGCCGTGGTAATGAGAGATCTGACGTGTTACACCCCTGCTCAAAATACTTTGGTGGGTCCCTGAGGCTTCCAGGGTAAAATAAGAATGACTCAGCTTGGTAGATGATGATGATGATGATGATGACTTCTGGCTGTATGATTTGTTCTTCTTTGTCACCAAAAAAGGAATCTAGAGTTTGAATCTGAGTTTGAGTCTGAGTTTGTTTTCACTGCCTGTTCATGTTCCCAGCCAACTACTTGACCCTTGAGCTTTTTGTCAGGACATGACTGCTTGTAGAGTAGATAGTACTTTGTCCCAAGTTTTAGGGTCCAAGCACTGCTGTTTTCAGAGCTACTTCTACTCCACTGTCACCCCAGGCTCTGTCACAGCAGTGGTTCCTCCTCCTCCAAGAACCACCAACCAGGACCACAATTCAGATCCAAGCAGGGCACAGCAAGAGAATCAATTGCCTTTGTATCCATAAAGTGCTCCTTGCATTCTCCCTCTGATCTGCTGCTAGATTCCTCCCACTGTGTGAGCCAGGGACTTGGGAAGCTGCTGATGCTGGCACTCTGGAGGCAGCCTCTGGAGCTTCCTTCTACTGCTACTGCCAGTGCTATATGACCTCCTCCACCCCCACAGCTGGCAGCCAGACTGCTCTGAATTCAATCCCAGAGTTTCCCCCTAACCTGGTCTTTGGCATTTGGGGGTTGAGAAGTCTGGTAATTGCCACAGCTCACTGTTCCATGGCCCCAAGGCCTCTTCCAGCTGGCTGACTCCCATCTGATCTATCCGTCATGGTCCACGCTAGGCTGCCTTCGCTCTTAGCGCTGTGCGATAGATCCTTCCTGGCGACCAGCCAGGCTCTCCTGGGCTGGAGATCTGTTTCCCTCTTCTATTTTGTGGGTTCTGTAGCCCTAGAATTTGTTCAAAGCCATTTGTTTGGAGGGATTGGGGGGGAGCTTAAGCAAGTCCCTGATTTCCTGCCACCATCTTGGCTCTGTCCCCCGGGAAGTCTTCTTAAAGAAGGTCAGACTTTATCTGGGACTCGAAGTAAGTCAGAGAAGCCAGAAGGTGGAGATGAGGGAGGGCAGTCCAGGCTTGGGGGACAGGCAGCACAAACACTCAGGGTCAGGAGATGGAATCTTATGTGAAAAACACCAAAGAGGCTAGTGTCCCTACATCAAATAGTGTGAGGGCAGGGGAGAAGTTAAGGTATAAAAAGCCCAGATTGGTGGGGAAGGGGAGAGGCAGGTAATGAAGGGCTTTAGATGCTAAATAGGGGGTTTTCTATTTGATCCTGGAGGTGACAGGATAAAGCACTAGGGTTTGTTGAGTTGAGGTGGGAAGGCAGTAGAGGGTGGCATTGTCATACCTGCACTTTAGAAAGATGACTTTGGCAGCTTAGTGGAGGATGGACTGGTGTGGGGAGAAACTTGTGGCTGTGAGTTATTGCAATAATACAGATGTGAATCAAGGAGGGCCTGCACCAAAGTGCTGGCAATGTCAGAGGAGAAAAGGGGAAGGAGTGAATGGGAAAGATGTTATGAAGGTAGAATTGATAGGCCTTCCACCTGATTTGGTATGGGAGATGAAAGTGGAGCTGAGGATGACACAGATTTTGAGAGTGAGTGACTGGGAGGATGGCAGTACCTTGGACAGTAACAGTGAAGTTAAGAAGAGGGAGGGTTTGGGAGGAAAGATTAAACAGTGAAAAACTGGCAGAGAGTCCCATGCATGGGCTGAGGGTAGAAAGAGAGAAAGAAGGTAAGTGTAGCAGAAGTGAAAGAGGGATCCTTAGAGAGATGTGGAGTGTCTGGATTGCTGGAGAAGTCATCTTTGTATGGCCTGTCACTCACTCTCTGGGTAGCTTAATATTATGACAAATTAACTCATTTCGGTCTAAACACATTTGGATGCTAAAAGCACATCTGAGAAGTGTATGCAGCTGGGCAACTGGGAACCTCTGGTTGACTGGACCAGGCCCCTCCCGTGCTTCTGTGCAGTTACACCCTGGCTCAGTGTGAAAGGCCACCCCTGTGCCCCAAGGACTCCTGGTCAGTGCTCTCCTAATAACAGGTAGAGAGGCACCTTACTATGTGCAAAGCTCCTTAGAGGCTATCTCATGTGATCTTCAACACAAGTATATGAGGTGATATTATTAGCGCTTCCATTTTAGATACCAGGAAATTGAGGCTCAGAGAGGGCCCCGCGATTGGTCTGGTATGTTATCAATCATGTTAGCAAAGATAAAAGCATACAGCGCCGAGAGAGAAAAATAGAGAAATTACGGTATGCTTCAAAGTATCCTAGACAGTAAGGACTGTAATTATGAAATAAATGGCAGAGCATCCAAATTCATAAAGGAAAGAATCTTTGAAGGCTAGGGAAAGTAGAGAGACAGACGTTGGGAGCCAAAGAGACCTAAGTTGGGTGCCCAAGACCCAAAGGAGACCTTAGCAGGGCTTCTGTTTGTCTTGGATTCTGGGAGAAAGTGCTAGGACTATAACAGAACTGAGATGTTGACCCTAGAAAACAGCCACTTTGACCCACTTTCTTTCTCTCCCTCCATTCTCGAGGGCACACCCTCTCTCTCTCTGGAAGCCCAGTTCCTATGGCTGAGGCTGATACTCGAGGGAACCTTCTCAGGTGAGCATATCCTGCTGTGACAGTGAGTTTGGCTCAGGCAATCAGTGTGCATGTGTTTGCATGTGTACCACCACAGCCCTCATTATAGATAACCGATTCCATCAGATAATTGGCCCCAGAGCTGTGATTAACGTATCACCTGCAGAAGACATGCTACCGTCTGCAACGGGAGCCAGGGGCGTCCCAGAAGAAGTCAACTTTTGTCCCAGGTGCTAATCATGAGCAGTAATTAGTCCTGATTAATGAGAAAATCAAACAAGCAGCCACAGGCAACCAGGAGAGAAACTTTCCTGGACTGGGAGGTAGGAGTGTGTGAAGGCAGAGTCAGGAGGGAGGAGGAAGCTCCTGTGTTCCTATCCTGTATTAGACTTTCTGGATTCCTTTCAGGCCTCTAAGTGTCCCTCCCACTCAGCACATGGCATCCTTTCCTCACAGGCCCTGGACCTGCTCCCCTTCCCTATACCACAGCAGCATCTATGCTGGAAAGTTGTTTGCTTGGTTGTTGTCCTTCATTCTTGAGGAGGACCAAAATGACATCACTATGCTACAGTCCAGTTTCAGTGTGTCCCACTGTGGCTGATCCGACCAATATGAGCTCCCAAGGTTCTACCACTGGTGGGAGGCAAACAGTCCATGTGAACATTTGGGGTGGATTCTCCTGGAAGGTACTAACTGGGTGGAAGTCCTTGGGGGTGATCCAGGCCAGAGGCCTCAAACAGCCCCCATGTGCGGCCCGACAACACCCCAGTGCAGCCTGAACCAAATTAAAAGGTAATTAGCAAACACTTAACAAATTTAAAAAAAATCATAATGTTAAAATGTGTTTTTCTAAGTCACTATGCACCCACGGGGATCTTATGCATGCTGTCGTGGCTCCCCTTTCTATTCGTTTGACACCTCTGGGCCACGCCACAAGCCAGAGTTCTGCTTCTGATGGCCGGCCTGGAAAACGCATGGGGGAAGGTCGTCACTAGTGGGCCTTCACAGACCACTCGTTAAAGAAGGGCGAGGCGTCCACGGGCCGGCACTTGTCTCTTCCCCTTAATAAATTTCGGACCCGAGCTCGTTCATAAGCGAGCTCTTCCCTAGAAAAAGTAAGACGAAAGCCGCTCCCGGCGCTGCGCCCGCACCCTCGGACGCCGGAGGCATTCACCGCCACTCGTCCAGCCCTGACCCCGCTTTGAAACAAAAAGTTTCAATAACCCGCCTTTTTCGGCCCCCTCTCTACCTCCCCAAGGCAGCCCCACTTTGAAACCCAATGAAACAGACAAGAGCAGACAAGGGAAATGAACCTGCAGGGACCACGTCCGAACGCAGGCGTTCCATACGCCCGAGTGCATTCACACGTGCGTGTGTGTGCGCGTTTGTGTGCATGCGTGTGCGCGCGTGCATGTGTGTACGCCGGGTCCCGAGATGTGTCTTTCCATTAGGAGCAGGGAGGTTCTCATGCGTCGCCTCGGTAACGTGGCACCCACCCACATGTACACATGTACGTACGGATGCACACACATGCATCCAGGCAGGGAGAGGAGGGCGAAGCTGTCTAGAGGGAAGGACAGCTGGGAAAGAAGGGGCTGAACCCTGCCCGGAGATGGGGGTAGCGGCACGGAGGCCCAGCGGCCAAACCCGTGGCTACTCATCCAAGGGCAAGGGCGAGGTCAGAGGCTGAGCGGAGAAGCGCACCAGAGAGGCTGAGCGGGATCTCCTCCCCGCCTTCCTCCTCTCCCGCCCGCCCCGCCCGCTCTCTGAGATGGGCGGACCCAGGCTCGGCAGGCTCCACCCGATCCGCGGGGGCAAAGGCAGCCATCCTGCGGACATCGCGGCGCCGTCTGGGAGATGGAGTCTGGGGATGCGGTCGGCCCTCTCCGCAGGTACTCGGGCGCCTGGACTTCAACCCCCAGAACACATCGAGAAGCAGCTCGAGTCTCTCCCGGCCGTTGTCGCAGAGCCTGATGCATCCTGGGAATCTCCCTTTGCAGCACTCCTAGCGCCCCGACCTGCTGCACTGAGGAGGGAGGGAATGGGCGGGCTAGGCCACCCGGCCCAGCCCTGTGCTCCTTGTCCCCCCCTCCCTCTTCGAGCTCAGAGGAAAAAGTGAGCACCTGCAAGGGTAAATGTGAAGCTGAGTGTGGAAGTGCAGGTGTGTACACCTGTGTGCACCTGTGAGGGTGCAGCTGAGTGAGAAGGTGCAGGTGCATGCATGTCTGGGCGTGTAACTGAGTGTGAAAGTGCAGGTGCATCCATGTATGGGCGTGTATCCGAGTGTGAAAGTGCAGTGTGTGCACCTGTGTGCACCTGTGAGGGTGCAGCTGAGTGAGAAGGTGCAGGT
>CM053622.1:818106322-818130952 GCA_028646595.1 Phalanger gymnotis
TGAGTGTGAAAGTGCAGGTGCATCCATGTATGGGCGTGTATCCGAGTGTGAAAGTGCAGTGTGTGCACCTGTGAGGGTGCAGCTGAGTGAGAAGGTGCAGGTGCATGCATGTCTGGGCGTGTATCTGAGTATGAAATGCAGGTGCGTGCACCTGTGAGTGTGCGGCTGAATTAAGTGCCAGGGCGTGCACCTGTGACTGTTCAGCAGCATGCGAAAGGCCAGGTGTATTATTATCGTTGTCAGATGAGATAATTGTAAAGTGCTTTGCACAGTGCCCGGCACACAGCAAGCGCTCTATAAATGCGCGCTATTCTTTTGACCCGTGAGTTGGGGGAAGATGATGGAAAGCATAGCCAGTACTGCAAAGAGTGACGAGGGAAGCTTTGTCTTTGGAAGGCGGGCCAGAAGAGGAAAGGAGGGAGCCAGGGAAAGGTTTAAGATAAAGGACGTCTTTTCTTCGCGGATCCAGCATTCGAAGGAGCCTGGTGGGAGGGGTCCAGGATCCCTGGAGCAGGACCCTGGGACAGGAGGGGCACCTTGAGGGAAGGGCGAAATGAGGGGGAGGTTTGTACAGCCGATGGTCCTGGGGCAGGGCCCCACTGGCCTGAGAAGTTGGCAGCGACCCACCGGCCCCTCCAGCTACGGGCAGCCTCACCGCCTGCTGTGGACAGGGGACCCGTGCAAGCAGGTGAAGCAAGGAGAGCCTTTCCCTTTCTCCTTCCTCATGATGTCGCATGTGTGAGTGTGAAGGTGTGTGGTGGAGTTGGTGTGTCTGTGTGTATATTTGCTTGTACGTGTACGTGTGTGAGGGACTTTATTATGTTTGGCCCGGTGTGCACGTCTGAGTACAGTGCGGTATGTGACTTGATCTAAGTGGGTGTTTGTGTTGGGGATGTGCGTGCTTGCACATTTGTAAATCCTGTCCACTGCAGTGAAGCAGCTGCCTCAGTTTCCCTTTGTAATTCTGTCTGCAGTTTGCTTTGTCTCTTTTTGTTTGTATGTCGTCTCACCCATTAGATTGCAAGCTCTTTGAGAGCAGAGTCTTTCACCTCTTTTTTGTATTTTCAGGGCTTAGCACAGGTGCCTGGCACATAGTAGGTGTTTACTAAGTGTGTATTGCTTGATTGATTGTTACCTTGTCATCAGACCTCGTTGGCTGCGTGATCAAGCGATCAAGGTGTTATGAATGTTGGTCTTTGAAACCCATGATCTCTGGGCGTGCACATTCCATGCCATCTTGAAACCACCGTGAACCATCACAAATGTTCTGCAGAAACAAATCCTATATCACCTCTGAGTGGAGAGTTAGAGCTGTTTTCTGATTTAAACTTACCTTCCACTCGTGTTCCTATTCTTCTGTTGGTGGATTTTCAAGGGAACTGCTTGGCCACACTGGCCCCTTGTTCCATAGAGTTTCTGTGAGAAGGTCGCTGGTGTGCCAGGGATAAGAGAACAGGCAAGAAAGTTAATATCTGAAGACATTTTTCCTTTTAAAGGCTGGTTTACATATAAACTCTAAAAAAAAAACCAAGCACTATATTCACTTGAATTTTAAGTATGTTTATTGTTCAATGCTTCACATGTCATTAGCCAGTAGAAAAGTAAATATTTTATGCCATAGCTACTAATTCATTTTTGTTCGTTGGTTAGAGAGCTAAAAATAAAAAAAGAATTTCCATCTCTCAGCAAGAGAGTTTGTAAAACTCTTCTATCATTTACCACCTCATATATGTGTGAGCAAACTTTTTCACCTCATTTTTATTTTACATTAAAATACAGAAATAAACTCAATGCAGAAACATATTTAAGATTGTGTTTGTCTAGTGTGGAGCCAAATATTGCTTTGTTCCAATACAGAATCCAGAAATTAAGTTTATGTGTAATTATTATATTATGTTAAACGTCTTCCAAGTTGTAACTTATTTCATTACAATTGTCACTTATACTCAACAAAAGTTGTAAAATAAAGAAATTTCATATGAAGTCTTGCAGATAATAGTAATATGGGGTCTTGTTGGATTACTTCTTTTAAAGCTTACAGAATATTCTACATACAATTTTTGTGATTATTTTCTCATTAGAGGTTTATCAATTTTTATTTAGTTTTCATTATAAATTGGATAAAAATTTCTAATTCTTATTACATAATGCAAACTTTAATTTAGAGCTTTTGGGGGCAAAAGTTATCATTGCACTTACTGTAATTCACTTAATGAATAAATCTAAAAGAATATATTAAATTACCCTGGGGATTCACAGCACATTATGTCCTCGTTGTTGTTGACAGGGTTTCACGAAACAAACACAAAAACAGAGGGAACCATTGGTCTAGAGTGGGCTTCTCCTGGCGGAGAGGCTTGCTCAAGAGCTGTCCAGTGAGGTTAGTTTCCCCCATAACTTCTTTCTCCTTATCCAGATCAGCCTTCTCGAGACCCCTTCTCTCCTGAAATTTCGTTTCATTTCTCAGTGTATAGAAATGTTTCTTTCCCTTACCTTGAGTGATTTCAGTTCACTCAAGTTCCATAAAGAGACTCAAGTCTTTATTGTAGAAACTTCTGGTAATTCATATGAATAATACAGAATTTAGGGATTATTTGAGTTGAGCTTTTCCCATAATGTAAACTGACTTATTTTAGAATGAATGTGTATAATTTGGTAGGAAATTTTGTTGTTGTCGTTTTTAACAATTGTTGATTCAGTGGAAGCAAAGTGGAAGTTAGGCATTTAAATGTGGCCTGAGAAGTTGGTTTAGATTTTCTTGAAGGGGTCTTCCAACCTTTCCCATGTTTTCTGCTTCAATTCACAAATTGATTTCAGCAGAGATAAAGGTGAAACTGCCCTTGCCCTCAAGGGGTTTACATTCTCTTGAGGGAAACACATGTAGAGAAATAAGAGAAGAGAGAAAGCAAATAAGATAAAGAAAGAGGGAGACATTAGCAGAGGGGTGTATGGGAGAGTGGGGAGAGGGCAGTGTTGTACGGCAGGTAAGTCAGAAGACCAGAGCTCAAGTCTGGACTTAGATACTCACTAGCTTTGTGAATTCAGACAAGTCAATTAACCTCTGTCTACCTTAGTTCCTCATCTTTAAATAGGGACAATGATAGTAATAATAGTTAATAATGGTAATAGTTAATAATACTACTTAATTCCAGATTTGTTGTGAGGATCTTTGCACACCTTAAAGTATAAACTTCTTTTTTTTATTTACTTTTTATTTTTTTTTATTTTAACATTTTTTTTTATTGAAGGCTGTAAAAATAACCATAAAGATAAATAAATGTTGATGCAATGATCTGTGTCCTAAAGCAAAGAATTTTCTTTCAACGCATTGTTTTCCTTCACAATGGCATTCAAATCACAGGAGGCAGTGATTCCACGCCACTTCCTTTCCTTTGGGTGCACATTGCAGGATTTCTGAATCAGTGTTTCCCCCGCAATAGTCTTCCTCATTTATAAATCAAATTTATTTTCAATCCATTGTTTAAATGGAGCGCACTTTTTTCTTCTCCACAAAGAGGACCCGTTTTTTCACAACTGGGTCAAAATGCAGAAGGACCACTTTCTCTTGTAACCGGTTTCTCTTGGTGTTGAAGGTGTAACCTGTCCCTGCTTGGCTCAGCATTTTCACAAGGAGGGTCTTTGACTTGCTCTTGGCAACCAGGCAAGGCACAAAACTTGGGTTTGGAATGCTTGGTGGGATTTAGTTTCCGTCGATCCGTCCAGCCTTTCAAAACTGAAAACTCTCGACTTCTACAACGTCCACTCTAAGACCAGGTGATAGGCCAGGGCCAGGCCAGGTCCAAGCCACGTCCCTCAGCTCAGACGTTTACCAAGTTTACATACGTTACAAAGTTTTACAAATTTGTCTAGACTTTTCCCATTGGGGGCAGGGTGGGGGGTGGGGTGGGGAATAATTAACAACTTCGATCCCCTAAGCACCAAAGCTGAAAACTTGTACGCTTTAGTTTTGGTTGAGGGGAGAAGCCCAAAAGTATAAACTTCTATAGTCGTCCTAGTAAATGATGTGAGGGAGGAAAAAAAAAATATGTGGAAGAGACAGATTTCCTTCTTTGGTGCACTCCATGGTCTAGGGTAAATCCAGAGGAAAGCCATTGAGAAGCAGAGAGGTATAGGAGATAGAAAGCTGGCCTTGGGACCAGGAGGATCTTCTTCAAGTCCTGCCTCTGACACATACTGTTTGTGTGACCCCGGGCAAGTCATTTGCTCTGGGCAAATCTCAAAGATTCTAGTGTGCCAGCCTGCATTGGCGGGAGTTTCCTCACCCAAGACGTCCCATAGGTCCAGGTACTTTCCTATCTGTTGATAAACAAGTGTCAAAAGGAGGCCATGGCCCATGGTGAAGGTCTTGGGTCAAGTCCCATGAGCATCTTTTGAACAATGTGGGAATACTGAGGTTGGTGGAGATATTTAGGAGTAATGTGAGAGCTGGCCAACAGTACATGAAGGGATGTCAGGAAAAGGGAGAGTCGACTTGTTCTGCTTGGTCCTGGAAGACAGAAGTATGAGCGGTATGTGCAAATTGCAGAGGCAGCTCTGTGCTCAGTGGGAGGACCAACCTCCTCACAGTTAAGAGTGAGAAAAAAGTGGGTTTCCTTTGCTGGAGGTGTTTAAGCAAAGGCCAGAGGATACTTGTAAAAAATGATGTAAGAGAGTGAGAAAGAGGTAGATAGAAAGGTGGATGGATGGATGGATGGATGGAAGGATGATAGATGGATGGATGGATAACCTGTTGGGCATCTGAAGCCCTTCATAACCCATTCTTCTCCCTGACCTTTCCACTAAACCCCCTTCCCCCATATTCTTTTCATCTCAGTGACACCAGCCTCCTGGCAGTCCCATGAACAAGGCACTCTAGCTCTCAGCTCTGCCTTTTTTCTGGCTATCCCCTATGCCTGGAATGCTCTCCCTCCTCATCCTCCTCCTGGCTTCCCTGGCTTCCTTCAAGTCCCAATTAAAATCCCTCCTACAGAAAGTCTTTCCCAACCCCTGTTAATCCTAGTGCTTTCTCCCTGTTGATTCTCTCTCTAACTCATCCTGTCTGTAGCTCATCTATAGCCCGGCTATGGTAAATCATTATTTGCATATTGATTCCTATGGTAGACAATGAGTTCCTCCAGGGAGGCCCCATCTTCTGCATTCCTTGTTATCCCCAGGACTTAGCACAGTTCCTAGCACTTAGTAAATGCTTATTGGCTGAGAGCATTTATTAAGTGCTTACTGAGTGCTAGACATTGTGATGAGTTCTAGGAATACAAATACAGGAAAACAAAATGCTTAAGGAACTTACATTCTCATAAGGAAAGACAAAACACAAAGGGGAGCTGGCCTGGGTGGGAGGGAAGGTACCTCCTCAGGGGCTGATGGTGAAGAGCTGGAGCAGTCCAGAGAAGAAGGTGAGCATGACTGGGGCCTCACAAAATGACAACCCCAGTGTTTTTTAGGTATAAGTTGGGCTGGATCAGGCCCCCAAGGTTCCTTCCAACTTTTTAATTCCATAATTGTCAATAGTATCACCTCATAAAAAGAAAGTAAAGGAGAAAATGGATGTACAAAAAGCTTGGTGTAAGACTCATTTAAAGCAGATCATCCCAAGAACATTTCTGGATGAAACTGAAAGCACACCACAAGCCGCATGGGAAACATCTATCAGGAGTCTTGTGATACTCTCTCAACCAATAATGACCCTGGAGGTGCAAAGGCACGCCTGGGGTCCTGGTGATGGTGCTTGCCTGCTTCACCCCCGCCCTAGAGCTCAGGAACTCCCACTGGTCTGCTAAGGTGGGGCTTGCTGGGATGCCTCCCTTCCTGCACTGGTCTCCTTCCATCACCGTGAGATGGGGTCTCCTTAGCTTCCTGAGCTAAAAGATTACTGAACCCCCACTTCTGGCTCCTCTATTCCAGGGTTTCTCCTAGGTTCTCTCTGGGTTATTCAAGGGAGGGACTAGAGCTCTTGGAGTTGACTGGGTCATCATGGCTCTTGGAAGTTCAAAAGGGTGAGTGTCAAACCTTTAGATTGTGGGCTGATAGCTCTAGTAGATGCTGCTGCCGCCACAGGCTCTGCGCTTCAGACTCGTCTAGCGCCAACAGACTCCCATCCTGTGCCAAGAGGCCTGGGAATTGCCACCACGGCTGGTGGGGTAGGCCTGCTCCCGTTCCAGTATGGTGCTCTGGTATGGTCCGTGGTGGTTTCCTGTGCCCAGCGCTTTTCTGGCCCAGTACAACAGATTCCTCTCTTTCTGTACTCTCCTGGCTTGGAAATCTGCCACACTCTGTCTCCTAGTAGATTCTACCTCTCTCAAGACTGTTTAGATTCACTTCTCAAGAGGTATCCGAAAGAATTTGAGAGAGCTCAGACATGTCCTCGTTCTCACTCTGCCATTTCGGCCTCTGTCCCTCATCTTCAGTCCCTTCTTTGTCACTACTTTTTTCACACTTGAATTCACCACACCCTTCCTGGTAAGTGCCATAAACTCTAAAAACAGCATGTCATTCTAATTTTTTTTCCCCAAGAACTCTACAAATATGTATAAACAGTCAACTGATTTATTAGGTATCGTTCCTGGCAGACAGAATATGAAAATGAAACAATAGGACATGGTCCCTATGATCCAAGGAATTATCTCCTTTGGGAGACAAATTTTTCAAATTCTTCTGATAGACATTAGAATAGGATTTATGAGCAAAGAGCCCTATTATCTCAGGTTCAAGAGCCCCAAACTTCCCATCCAGTTAGTAGCCTGTGTCTCTGTTCTCTTGATTCTTTCTCACACGTGTATTTGCAGGATCATAGGCTGCAGAGCCAAGAAGAATCTTAGAGATCATGTTGTCTGGCTCTTTCCTTCGAAAGATGAGAAAACTGAAAGTCAGAAAGAATAAGTGATTTGACCGAGGTCACATGGTTAGTTGTTTGCAAAGCTAGAATACAGAAGAAAGGGTCCTATAAGTGGAATAAATGTTTGCTGGTTTCCAATTGTACAGTTTGTAGCTATATCGCCAAGGCAATATTCACAACGGTTGTGATTGTTATGAGTATGCCGGAATGGTTCTGGATCTCAAAATGTAACAGACTCTCCATATAAAAGACAGAAGCAAAACATTTATTCAGACAGCAGAGAACCCAATCCCAAAACCAGCAAGTCCCCTCTATCCAAGTGGCACAGAGGTTAATACACATTATCACAGCAGAGAGCCACTCAATCCCATCAATGGCTCCTCCCTCTCCCTCAGCTCTAACTGCTCTGAGCATTTCCTGCTCTACCCTTCCCTGTTCCTCTCCTATAGCAAGCCTCTCCCACCTCATGTGACTTAGGCTTTCTGTGACATAAGCAGGTCACATGGGCCTATTAATGGATGGGGAAGATCTTCAAATTTATATTACCAGTACAGTAGCCAAATCCTATCCTCCTGACAGCATGACTTGTATATTCCAGGGTCAAATGAAAACTATTGAAACAAATGGGTATCTTTGGGTCTTATGGGATCTTGCACAAAAAGTAGCTGCATGGGGTTAGCTGGGTGGTATAGTGGGTAGTGCACCAGCCCCAGAGTCAGCAGGACCTGAGTTCAAATCCAGCCTCAGACCGTTACTAGCTGTGTGACCCCAGGCAAATCACTTAACCTCAATTGCTTAAAAAAAATGTAAATGCATGACGCTTCACTCAAAACCAAAAAGTCACTGGTTACAATTGGCCTAGATGGTATAATGCAGAGATCTGTTTAACAGGGTCTCTGGATCTAGTGTTGAACAGCAGTGCTCATGGTCTGGGGTCTCTAGTGAGATTCTTTCCTCAGCAGGCTTTGGGGCTATCCCTCTTCTCAGTGGCCTGAAGTGGAAAGGTCTAGGATTGGGACTAGAATCTCTTCCAAACATAAAAATCCCACATGTGATAGCAACAATCTGGCTAGCAGCTACTGTGGCTGTGTCAAACCAACAACAACCAGCACACAGAGGTTGCTGCTAACACAGGTTGTCTGATCTGCTTTTCTAAGGAAAGCAACTTTAAGGGGTTAACAATCTCAGTTTAATCAAACATACATATATCACTCACTTAGTTGGGGGGAAAAGATCAGCCCCTAAACTTTGAGGCAAATAGAAACAGAAATTACAAACATCAACAGACAGACCTTGTCTGATCAAATCACCATATAGTTACCAGAGGGGGGCGCAGTTACTATGGCTTGCCCAGAATCTCAATACTCCTTCTATGTGTGAGCTCCAAAAGTCAAAAGCTCCCCTCAATTATAACCAGTTTGGAGCCCTGAGGCCTCTGACTTTACCCAGACTGGGTATGTGAAAGTTCCCCATCCCCAGTATCACATCGAATGCAAGTCAAAGACTCCTGATTGCCTCAGTGCTGAGAAATATTCCAAAACAAAGACAGCAAAAGGTTTCCCACCAATTCAAACAAAGGGGGGACTTAATAGTCTTAGCATTCTAAAAGGGAAGAACAGGGAAAAGTCTGATTGCCTTAACACATGTGTTGTAGGAAGGGTCCATATGCAGTGAGGACTGTTCCCACACGGGGAGCATTGCATGGCTCAAAGGGAGACAAAATAGGCATCTCTTGCCTTGTCTTTTCTATGAGCAGCTGGGTGGTACAGTGGATTGAGGGCTGGGCCTGAAGTCAGGAAGACTTATCTTCCTAAGTTCAAAACTGGCCTCAGTCACTCCTAGCTGTGTGACCCTGGGAAAGTCACTTAAACCTGTTTGCCTCAGTTTTCTTAGCTGCAAAATGAGCTGGAGAAGGAAATGGAAACCACTTTGCATCTTTGCCAAGAAAACTCCAAATGGGGCCACAAGGAGTGAGACATGACTGAGTAACGATAAATAACAGTGCTTCTTCTCCCCCCACCTTTCTCCAAGGGAGACTTTAATTCCTGCCAGGAGGAGCAGGAAGTTGGTACCAGAGGCCACGCTGCTCCCCTCAGAGAGGGGGTACTATGTTATAATTATATCTTTTTTCTTCCTTAGATGGTGTTAGTCTAGGGCAGGGGTGGGGAATCTGCAGCCTCGAGGCCACATGTGGCGTTTTAGGTTCTTGGGTGCAGCCTTTTGACTGAGTCCAAGTTTTATAGAACAATGCTTTTATTAAGAGGATCTGTTCTGTGAAATTTGGATTCGGTCAAAGGGCAGCACCTGAGGAACTAGAGGGCCACGTGTGGCCTTGAGGCTGCAGGTTGCCCACCCCTGGTCTAGGGAATATGATCGAGTTCAATCTAATTTCTAATCACTGTGTCATTATGGGGAAGGGGGGGAGGGAGTTTGGAAGATTCCAAGCTTTATATTCAAAGCTTGACCCATTTCCTAATCAATATCAGCTCTACAGCGAACACCCATTCATATAAATCATAGCAAAACAGAACTCGGAGGAGGTACACAAAAGAGAATATATAGCACGCGGTGCAGAATGGAAAGAGCTTCCCCATTGGGAGTGACGTGGCTCAGCCAAGAAAACGGCCCACATCTCAGCTCAGGTGAATCTCCTTGAATTCTCTCGTGCAGCAAGCTAGGGATAGCAACATGATGGAGATTGCCAACTCATGTCTTCCCAGTCTTTTACTCCAGCAACCTGAAGTGGGGCTAGCCTCATCCATCTTCCCTTTTAAAACTGAAAGCCAGGAGTGCCCTAAACAACTCAGAACTTGAGAATGGTCTGAAGAAGACTGAAGCTTTCACCAACACTGAACAGCCTCTCATAAAGGGTAGGGTATTCACCTCCACCAATAAGGAGAGAGTCCCATACTGGTGGGTTTTGGCACAGGGGTTACGTACATAACAAAAAATGTCTTAAAACAATCGACAAACTTATTGTACTCCAAGACATAAAGGTAGCCTTGTTTCATTATTTTGCTCTATTTTCAACATTTCAATTAGCTGATGGGGTGGTAAGAATTGGTGTATACATATCCATTTATAATTAATCAATTTCCCTAAGTTCCATAATAATAAGTGGGCAGAAAAATCACCATATAGTTTATTTCTGTGTTCAGTAACCAAACTTTTAAAGCCGTTTGCATAACAAATTGTCATAGCCTCCCATTTGGCTGTGAGCGAATGTGGTGGAAAGTGAGTTGGGCGTGTTAGTTCCTCTGTAAGCCAGTTTTCTAAGTACTCCCTCCTCAGGTTCTCATTCACATACATATCCCTATAGCTTCTATCTGGTGGGAGAGAGGGTAAATTTCAATGTGAGAGGCAACTCTAATTTCAGAGAACAAATCCAAAATTTTAAATCACTCCTTGCCCCTCACCTTAAGGCAATAAAAATCCCTACTAATACAAGGGCACCCACCCCACACTTTTCTGCCCTGTTTCCTACAGAGAAGTATGGATGGATTTGTTTACAATTCCACAAAGTTTCTACTTTTCACAGTCTTAGGGAGACACAACTCAAAAAGTCTCATTCAGATATTTTAGTATATAAAAAGTCAATACTCCTATCTTAATTTGGAAACCCACAAGAAAAGGTTATAACTGAATCATAAAACTAATCTTTTCTTTAGTTTCCAAATCCATACATTTCTACAAATGGAGAAAGGAAGAAGGGAAACACTTTCCTCATTATTGGTCTTTATCTTCATTCTCAGCTGGCCAGAATAAGGAATGCAGAGATAATACCAAATCATTTGAAAGGTTTGAAACCATCAGCTGAAAAATTCTTTTTTCACCCTTTTTCCTTTGGCTGCTCAGATCACAGGAAAAAGTCATTCTGTCCAGATGACTAGGACATAGAGTTCAGGGACTGCATATGCTTTAAATAACACACATGCATAGAAAAACACATACAATTGAGAGAGATTCGGGGAAGCAATATGAGTTTCTTTTAAGCTAAAGGTACTTAGGCACCAATTCTATGGCAAGAAATGAGAGATGCATGTCATAGTCAGAAGAACAGGTTTGGTTTTTTCACTGCCTTGGTTTTTCCTTTGGGGGTAACTAGACCAAACTCTTTTTGTTGTTGTTGTTATTTGACCCTCTTTTTCTTTTTTTATTAATTAATTAATTTTTAGCTTTCAGCATTCACTTCCAAAAGTTTAAATTTTCTCCTCTCCTTCCCCCATCCCTCCCAAAGACAGCCTGCAATCTGATATAGGCTCTACATATACATTCCTATTAAACATATTTTCACATTAGTCATGTTGTATAGAATTATAAGAAATGGGAGAAACCACGAGAAAGAAAAAACAAAACAAAACACAAAAAAAGAAAATAGTCTGCTTCGCTCTGCATTCAGACTCCGTAGTTCTTTCTCTGGATGTGGATGGCATTAGACCAAACTCTTTTAACAACTCATTAATTTCTTTTAGAAGGCTCTCTAATGAAGTGGCCAACACTGAAACCCCTAGATAGTCTCTTCTGCAACAGAAATATCCAGAGCTTCATCAATGGACCTTCATATGCCATGAAGCATCCACCATTCAGGATGGCTTCTTCTCAACCCTCCTACTTATCCATGACCTCCCTAAAATATTAGGCCACAAATTGAACAAGACATATAAAATGGGCAGCACCATGATGAGACACCAAAGACAGAGACATTCTATCCAGTGACATGAGTTTCCTTGATGTTCCTCAAGACACCCAATCTCCCAACTCTGTTTGCACTGCCCTGCCCTCTCACACCTGGAACACTCTTCGTTCTCATGTCCACCTTCAAGCTTCCCTGGCTTTCTTCAAATCTTGGCTAAGATCACATCTACATGAAATTTTCCCCAGGCCACCTTTAGAGGCAACCAGTGGTGAAGTGGCATGCTAGGCCAGGAGTGGGGAAGACCTCAGTTCAAACTGTAAGAAATTTTGTTTTGTTTCCACAGAATTGAAGGTGTACTTTTCCCCCTTCCCCACCCCAGCTTTAGCAGAAACCAGGCCTCAGGTCAGTCGGGTGAAAGGTCAGAGGCTTGTACACATACTTACACCAGCCATTTAAGAAAGGCATGATGTAGGCAGTCAGGGGGGTGTATCTGGCCAATGAAGAGCCTGGCGGGAGATTTGAGGTGAGGGTCTATTAAAGGACTGGCGTCCATCTAAGTCCTTTGTACTTTCTCCTGTACTCTGTTCAGGAGGGGTACCCATTTATTCAGGGGAAATAAATGTAAAGTATAATTAAAACGTTCCTGGCTTCCCAATGAGTCTTGCTTATTCCTAGACAACGTAAGAATGTTTCTAACAAAATCTAGCCTCAGACACTTAGGAGGGTCATCTTGTGATCCTGGATAAGTCAAGACACTATATACTTATTCTCTTCCTCAACCTTTGTCCCTTCCCTCTGTGACTACCCCAAATATATCCTGTACGTAGCAGTTTGCATGTTGTCTCTGCCAATACTTATGAATCCTTCAAAATAGGTATTGGTTGCTCCCCAAATCCCCTTCTTTGTAGCCCCAGTGGTTAGCACTGTGCCTGGCAAAGTAGGCACTTAATAGTTGACTAATAGCTTTGGTTCCTCCTTTATATTATTCTTGAGAAGACAAGCAGTTTCTTTATCCTCAGGAACTCAACTCTGTCTTCATTCACTTCCAGGCTCTGCTCCCAAAACCTCATCTCAGCTGCTGCCTCATTGTAACTCCTCAGTGGCCAGGGCCTCCACCTCTTTGGAATAGCCAACTACAGACAGCTCTCCATTTTCTTAAGTGGACATTTCAAAGACCTTAATGTAAAGTGATTTTTATGTAATGCAAATTTGCCTCTACCCACCCATTTCACTTAGCCTATATAACAACGGCATACACAAAATAACACCTTTACAGAAGGCATAATATGTACTAAAATGCAGACATTACTGTGCCATGATAATAAACAAAATTATGAAAAGTAAAGTTAATGATAAAGTATGCACAGTACTGTTAACACAGCTGTGCAGCATGTGGCCCTTTCTCCACTCACTGCTCCTAGCTGTCATCACTGGTAGTTGGCTCTGGAACTTTCTTAAAGCAGCTTTTGAGAGATGTTTGGATGGTGGCTCTCGATTTTCCTCGTATATCTGATGTTAGCAATATTGTCCTCAACTAGTCTTTCAGATTTCTTTACAAAGCTGAATTTGTGCAATGCAGATTTATGTTAAGTGAGGACTGTATCTCCAGCAGTCCACAGGCCAGCCTGTCTCGGTTGGTGAGTTCCATCTATGGTTGTCGAGCCATTTCAGTCATGCCTATCTCTTTGTGACCCACTTTCTGGGTAACTGTCAGGGAGGGGAAAGGTTAGAAAATCCTCCATTCTAACAAGTTGGAGTGTGAAGAAGCATTTCTCTAAACCCTTTTGCTTTCTCCTCCCAGAGAAAGATGTCGAGAACCTGGATAAATCACTCAAATGTAGCAGAAACATAATGACTGCACAGACAATGTAAGTTGCTGCTCAATTTCCTCTAGAAACCATAAAGGTTAAAATGTTCAGTCTTTTTTCTTGAAATTACTTATGGGGATTTACATCTTAACTTTAAGCACCTTGTTAAAACTGTTTATAAATTATAAAATCCACTAATCCAGTCTATTGACTGACTTGTTTAGCCAATGTCTGACTCTTCAGTGTCCCCATTTGGAATTTTCTTGGCAAAGTTACTGGAATAGTTTTTTCATTTCCTTTTCCAGTTCATTTTACAGATGAGGAAACTGAGGCAAATGGGATTAGGTGACTTGCCCAGGGTCACACAGCTAGCATCTGAGGTCAGAGCTGAACTCAGGAAGGTGAATTTTCATGACTTCAGGCCCAGTTCTCCATCCACTTTCCCACCTAGCTGTCCAAAGCTCTTTTGCACCACTTACCTTTTCTTACTTACCTACCTTGTCAACTACCACTTCTTTACCGTTCTTGAGTCCATTTTCTGAGGTTCAACTCCCTCATCTTTCTTAATTCTCTTATAGCCTTCTTAATTTCTCTTCACCTTCCTTGTCTTTCAATTCAGAAATTGAGTATGGAGTTGTATTTGGGCCTAGAAAATGTTCTCCTTCGAATTTTCTTCAATTTCTTTCTCATTATGCCAAAATTCTCCTCCTCCCATCCAACAGCTACTTCATGAATCCAAGCCCTCATCTACATGATTCCCTTCTTATTCATCTCAGGTCCTCTCTTCTCCTATTAGAAAAAAAGGATCTGAATATCTCCTGGAATCAGGAAATATTCAAGTTTCATTTCCCACAACATTTACATCTGCTTGCATAATTCTCAGTACAACAGCAATAAAGCTGAGGCTGGCAACTTTTTGTACAAAAATATTCACAGTAAGATTGATAATGACAAAACACTGGAAAAAAATTCACATGTTTTATGATTTAGACAATAGCTAAACAAACTGTATTTTATGAAAATAATAGAATATTGATTTGCCTCAATAAATATGTAAAGATTCCAAAGAAAAGTGGGAAAATATATATGGCATTATGTAAAGTGAAGAATGCAGAACAAGAACAATGCACACAGTGACTATAACAACAATTAAGGGACAACATTACTAAGAAAAATAGAAGAAAAAGTGTTCTCTAGGTGACAAGGGAATAGGACCTTTTGGTTACCATCTTGTGAAAGTAAATAAACAAGTTTTATTTTTAAAATGGTATAGATTACTTTTGCATACATACTTTTTATTGCTATTATATTTGAATATTTTTGTTGGTTATTAAATTTAGAAAAAATGAGTGAAAGTAAAATAAAATTTCCTCTTAAATAAAACAAAAAAATATTTCATAGACGTTGCTTAAAAGATCAGTTAAAAATAAAATCCTGTATCAGAGACATCTGCTACATTCATTTATGCTATTCTATTTTTCACCTAATGGCACTTTCATTGTTTTACAGAAAAGAGTGGAGGGCAGCCATTTTATTTCTCAAAGCAACAAACAATATTGTAGCACCTGACATGCTGCAAACCTGAGTTGTAGTACTTAACAAAAGATGACTCCTTACGAAGTTATCTCCACATTTTTACATGCTCACAATTAATCTCCACTATAAAGTTTAGTACTGCCTCCTTTCCCTGAAAGGTATCCCCACTGCCAATGCAATGTTTTCCTCATAGGTACAGCTGGTACAGAAAGCATTCTTGCATTACATTTATAAGGTTTCTCATAAGCATAAATTCCCTGATGTGCAACATGGCGTTTGTCCCCTCTAGCTGATAGCTTAAGACCAGTCAACAAATTTAAACTTTATCATGGGTATCCTGCATTCTAAGCATTATGGTACATGATGTAGAAATGGGGACCCAAAGGAAATAATTCTTGCCCTCAAACTCACATTGGACTAGGGGAATACAATATGTACACAATTGATCAATCGTTCAACATTTATTAAACATCTACTATGTGACAGGTACTGTGCCAAGTGCTGGGGATACGAAAAGAGGCAAAAGACAGTTCCTTCACTCAAGTATCTCACAATCTGATGTTTTTATGGTTTTTTTCCCCTTTTATTACGAAGTCTCTGAGGGTGAATCAAGGATGACATTGCTAAATACATACCTATGTTCACTTTTCTCTAGTCTGGAGTCTATTATTTTGTGAAGGCCACTTGAGATGGAAAGATTTTCTACACTCATTACAATCAAAATGTTTCTTTCTAGTATGAATTCTCTATACTATAGGCACTCCATTGGGCTTAAGCTTTTTTTTTTCCATGTTGGTTGTATTTAAAGAATTTCACTCTGAGTCCTTTCTGGCTAAGAGGTTTTCTAAAATCATTATATTCACTGAGTTTTTTCCCTAGTATGAATTCTCTGATGATTAGCAACATATATCCACTCAGCTGAAAGCTTTCACATATTTATGGCATTCAAAGATTTTCTTATGAACATGAATTCACTTATATTTAATGGAGCCCCTCTGTAACTGAAGATTTTTCCACATTCATTTCACTCAATTAACAGTTAGTCAACAAGCATTTTTGCGATGCATTAGGCACTGTGCTAAATGCTAGGGATGCAAAGAAAGGTCAGAAATAATCCCTGATCTCAAGTTCACATTCTAATGAATACGACATGTAAATAATCAGGTATATACAAGATATATACAGAGTAGATGGAAGATAACCAGAGGGGAGACACTAGCGAGGAAGGGGGAAAGGTGAGGAACAGGAGAGCCCTCTTGAAGAACGTGGGATGTAAACTGACTTGTGAAGGAAGCAAGGGAAGCCATGAGGAGCCAAAGTAAAGGGAGGGAGCATTGGACAGCCAATTTGAAAACAAGAGTCAGGAGGAGGTAACATGTATGATGAGGAGCAGCAAGTGAAACACTGCTTCTGGATTTTAGCATCCATAGAGGGGAGTAAAGTGCAAGAACACTGGAAAGGTTGATAGGAGACAGACTGTAAAGGGCTTTAAATGCCAAGACTTTCCATTTGGTCCCGGTGGTAATGCAAAGCCTTGGTGTGCGACATGTTCAGATCCATGCTTCAGGAAATCCACTGGATTGGAATGGGGAGAAAACTGAGGTAGGGAGACCAATCAAGTTATCTCAGTAGTCCAAGCTGAGAGATTACGAGGGCCTACACGAGGGCGGTTAATGGTGAGAAGGGGATGCGTGTGTATGTATGTAAATACACGCATGTGTATGTGAATATATACACACACACACACATATAGGACACAGAAAAGACAACATTTGGGGATGGAGTAGACATGTAGGGTTGTTTACCTTTGTTAACCTCTACTGCATACACCCTCTTCCTTAATCTGATACTGCCTCTACACTGGTGCAAGCCCTCATCACTTTACACATGGACCACTGCAATAGCTGCTGGTGGGTCTTCCTGCCTCCAGTCTCTCTCCACTTGCCAATCCTCCACTCAGCTACCAAAGTGATCTTCCTAAAGCACAGGCCTGACCAAGTCAACCCTAACCCTAACACCACCACCACCACTACCACAATAAACTCCATTGGCTATCATCTCCATGATCAAATATGTAAAATCCTGTTTGGCATTCAAAGCCCTTTATAACCTGTAACCATCCCCTCCCCACCTTTCCAATCTTCTTATATCTTAGACCACCATTACACCCTATACCCCACATCTAGTGATAATTAACTCCTTTTTTTCAGAACAAGACACTCCACCTCCTGACTCCAGGGATTTTCACTGATTGTCCCTTATGCAAAGAATGTTGTCCTCTCCTCTCTCACTCCTGGCTTCCTTCACATCTCAGCTAAAATCCCACCTTCTACAGGAAGCTTTTCTTGATCTTGCATGATTGTAAAGCTTTCTGCTAATTATATCCAATTCATCCTGTACATGGCTTGTTGGCATATATTTATTTGCATATTGTCTCCTGCATTATACTTGTGGGCACCTTAAGGCCAAGGACTGTTTCTTGCCTTTTCCTAGTACTTAAAAGTGCCTGGAATGTAGTAAGTGCTTAAATATTTATTGACCAATTTAGGTCAAGAAATTGAGTAGGAGACTAAGGTTGTAAGACTTGGGTGCAAGGGAGGTGGTGGCACCTTCAGGAGTAATACTAAGTGCTAAACTTCAGCAGTGCACACACCAAAATTGGAATGACAGAGAAGATTCACATGGCTTCTTGAACAAGGATGACATGCAAATTCATTATGTTCCATAGTTCATTAAAATAAGTAATAGGGAAATTGTAAAAAAAAAAAAAAAAGGGGGGGGGGAAGATGAGTTGTTTTGGACATGTTGAGTTTAAGATGGCTAAGGGACACCCAACTGTAGTAGATATAGAAAAGGTAATTGGTGGTGATAACATCCAAAGACAAACTCTGTAGAGTTTAGTACTAGAGAATTGTAAATCATATGAACAGAAATGATAATTGAACACACAGGAGCTAGTGAGATCACTGAGAGATATATAGAAGAGGCTCCAGGACAGAGACTTGGGGAACACCTAGTTAGTGTCCACTGAAAAACCAGCAAAATAAGACATGTAACACAAGTGTTAGTGACCAGTGTTGAAAAACCTTGAGAGAGAATATTCAGGATATATTAAAGGCTGCAGAAAGGTGAAGAATTAAAGATTTAAAAAAGCATAATCAATTTAGCAAGCAATGGGTCATTGATAACTTTGTGGAAGGCAGTTTCAGTAAAATGATAGTCAGAAGCTAGACTACAGAGCAGGCCTGCACAACCTGTGGCCTGAATGCTACTCATGGGCCACTTTAGGCAAGTGAAAGGATTTCAGGTGGCCCATGAAAAATGTAGAGGAAAACATCCTTTGTATGTAGAGGAAATCCTTTGGCAGGCTGCAAGAGGCAGATTGTGCAGCTCTGCTATAGAGGATTTACAAATGAGTGGGGACAAAAAGTGGAGGCACCAAGTAGTTTAGGTGCATAGAAAAGTTACATAATAGCTAGTGGAGATGGTCCAATCAAATCAATGGTTTTTTAAGGATGGGAGAGACATGGGCATGTTTTAAGTAACAGGAAAGTAGTCAGAACATAGGGAAAGACTGAAGATTAGGGAAAGAGTAGGGATGACAGTGGAAGCAATGTTCTGGAGAAGCATGGGATGGGACTGATAGGTGTAGAGATGTGTGCCTTGGAAAGAAGGGCCATTTCTGCAACCAGGAATGAAGGGGATAGTGGGGTGAGATGTGGAATGCCCTCTAAGAGCTACTGATGTGAATTTTCTTAAGTTTTCTTCTGAGTCTTATCATTTTTATTACCCACAGGCTTCTTTCCAATGAGCTCTCTGATACCATGTCCTGAGTGAAGACTTTCCAATATTCACTAAATCACAGAATCAGAATTATAGTTCCAGTTAGAGGGAACTCTCTCAGAGGCTATCTAACTCAGAGCCCCTAAAAAGGACCTAACAAACACTCATTTAGCCTTGACTCCAGTTAGGGTAATTCTCTACTTGCTGGGGCATCTTATTCCACATTTGGACACCTTTTTCTTATATCAAGTCTAAAGTTGTCCTCTTGAAACTTCCATCCTGCTCCTAACTTTGCCTTTTGTCACTAAGCAGAACAAGTCTAATCCTGCATCCAGACCTGAAAGCTCTTCAGGTTCGATCATGTTCCCCAGGAGTCTTCTCTGCTCTAAGCTAAATATCCCTAGACTCATGAATGATCTCCACAAGGCATGAATACCTTCAGAGGGCCCTCCACCCCCCAATTTGCCCTCTTCTGGAAAAGAATTCATCATACTACTTCTTTTTTAGACTGTATTGCATGGAAATCAACATAGATATAGTCTGACTGGGGCAGAGTATAAGGAAAAGGGTTCGAGAACTTCCTACTTCCAGGCCATGATGCAACTTCAATGCATTGCCTTAATACACCCCAAAACTGCATTAGGTTTTCTGACTGCCCTATTGAGCATGCAATCTAGAAGAAAAAAAAATCCAATCATTGCAAGTTGCTGCGATCCATTCCTCTCCTATCTTGGACTTCGGAAGTTATTTATTTTTCAAATAACAAATGTAAGCTGTACTATTTAAACACATAGTCTTGATCAGCAGTGGCAATGTGGGCCACAGTTTGACCCCAGTGCACGATCAATCAGAAAGGAGAAAATATGGGTTGAATCCACTCTTACCCCAAGACAGTCCTGGACTTGTCACAAACACACATTCATTATTTCCTTCCAACACTTCCCCATTCTGACCCTTCTCATGTTGACCTACCTGTTGTGGCTGCTGAGGTCCATTATAATCTAAACCAATGAAGACACCATCAGCAAGAACACAGGCAAAATTAAAATCCCACCCCATCCCCTGATCAGTTACCAGAGGTTGGTTGCCCTTAGTGGATGGGCTCTGGGCTCAGGAGCAATGGAAAGGAGAGTATTACTGCACACACTTCATTTTCTCATGGGAAAGAGGAAGTAACCCAGGAGGAACAGGCACGGATGAGCTAGGATCACATCATTTTCTTCTCAAACTCATCCATTTCTCCATAAGAGCCCCCCCAGCCTTAGAGTCTGCCAGGTAACTTCCTTGTTATCCTTGACTTAAATGAAATTGCTCTCTTGAAAATTACCAACAACTAATTTGCCAAAACAGGTGGCCTTTTTATGAATCTTCATTCTTCTTGACCTCTTTGCAATACAACAATACTGACCGCCCTTTTTCCTAGAATTGCTTTCTCCTTGGTGAGTTATCATTGTGAGGCTCTGTCTTGGTTCTTCTGATTGTGCCTTCTTTGTCAAGTCTCTGCAGCTAGATCATCATCCATGACTTTCCCTAAATGTGAGCATTGCCCGAAATAGTCTTGGGCACTCTTCTCTGTACACTGACTTGTTGACTTAGTCAGTTTTATGGGTTTATCATCTCTGTACAAATGACTCATAAAATTATATATTCAGGCCTAATTTCTGTTCTGCTCTCCAACCCCACATCATCAAAGAACTACTGAATTTCTGAATCTGATGTTCCATAGTTGTGTCCAGAACAGCTCATTTTCTTTCCTGAAAATGCTACTGCTTTTCCTTCCTTCCCTATTTCTGCTGAAGGTACCACTATCTTTCTTATCATTCAGCTTCATAATCTTAAGAGTCTTCCTTGTTCTTCCATCTGTCTCATCCCACATACCCAATTAGTCGCTATATGTTGTCACTTCTACCTCCATAACACTTCTACCTCTGGCCTCTTCTTTTTATGCATATAGCCACCAGGCTTTCATCGCTCCCTACCTTCCTTTAAAGTCTCTTGATTGATCTCCTTGCCTCATCTTTCCCTGTTGAAATCCATCCCAAATGCAGCTTTCAAAGTGATTTTCCTAATGCAAAGCTCTGACCATGGCCTTCCCCTACTCAGGAAACTCCGGTGGCTCCCCAATGCCTTTAGAATCAAATATTTCATCTTTGTCTTTTTAAATTATATTTTTAAAAATAATTCACAAAATAATTCATAAAATTGTTATTGTTCAGTCATTTTAGTCATGTCTGCCTCTTCTGTGACCCCATTTGGGGTTTTCTTGGCAGAAACAGTGGAACAGTTTGCCATTTCCTTCTCAAGCTCAGTTTACAGATGAAGAACTAAGGCAAACTGGGTTAAGTGACTTTCCCAGGGTCACACAACTAGTATCTGAGGCCAGAGCTGAACTCACAATGATGAATCTTCCTGACTCCGGGCCTGGTTCTATATCCACTGCACCACCTAGCTGCATTCATAAAATAGTAGGCGTAAATGATTGCTAGATAAGTCAATCACTTCCTGCTAAATAAGCAAATTTACACATATGTAGGGTGCATGCTCAAATAATTATTGCTAGGAATGTACAATCAAAAAAAATTAGATACCATTATTTTGGACTGTCAAGATCTTACTACATCCAGATTTCCAATATTTGCTATGTCAGCTATCCTTCCTAGATTTCAAGATTTTATAAACATGGCATCTTTGACCTTACTGGCCATAGATAAACATGTTAAAATAGTACAGGCCCAAGCATGCCCTGGGGTGATCCATATCAGGGGCAGCAGTCTGACATGAACCCATTAATAATTATTCTGTGGGGCAAGTCATTGCAATCGTTCAGAATCCACTGGATTGTCCTGTTGTGTTCCCCAGATTTCACCACTTTTTTCCATGAGGATTTATAAAATGCTTTGCTGAAACACAGGTCAACCATGTCTACGTTTCCCAATCTATACATTTTGTAATTGTATTGTCAAGAAAAGGATGTAATTTCAAACTTACATAATCTGTTCTTTGTTTAATAGTTTTTAAAAGATAAATTCATTGGTGTATTTTCTTTTTATACCACCTTCATTTCCAAATATATCCTTCCCCAACTTTCCCTCCAGTGGACCATTCTGAAGGGTGGGAGAGGGGCAAGAAGAGGAAAAAGATCAAAAAGTAGTCAACAAAAGTAACCAAAACACCAAGAAAGTATCAAAGAATAAGCAGTATTACACACAGTTTCCAACTTCCATGAAGAAGTGAAAGAGATCATTTTCTCTCATTCTCTGGGACCATATGTGTGTATTAAAATGACATAGTGTTCAGTTTCTTTCCTGTTGTTCTTCCCATTTACATTGTTGGAACCATCATATATATAGTTACAGTCATTTACTTCCTTCTGCATCCATGTTTTCCATACTTTAAATTTTTCAAATTCATCATTTCTTACAGCACAGTAATGCCCCATTATATTAATGTATAACAATTTGCTTAGCCATTTCCTAATTGCTGGCTATCTACTTTGGCATAACCTGATCTTGATAAAGCTAGCTATTACACTCAAACTGTTACACTCTAGCATGAGTTCTTGATGATTAATAAGGCTCTTGATTTCTCTGAAGCCCTTTTCTCATTCATTATATTAAAGCTGTTTCTCTAATGTATAAGTACTCCTATAGGGTAGTAAAGTATATACTTTGCCTTAAGGCCTTCCCACATTCATTTACATTCAAAAAGTTTTAACCCAGTCTGAGTTCTGTGATGAGCAACAAGATGCACTTTTCTGCAGAAGTGTTTCCCAAATTCATCACATTCAAAAGGTTTCACATCAGCGTGAGTTCTCTGATGTCTAATAAGGCCTTCCTTCTCACCACATTTGCCATATTCATTGTATTCAAAAGACTCTATTCCACTATTAATTTTCTGATGGCTATCAAGGCAATTCTGGTTGAAAGCTTTCTCACACTGAATTTGTTCAAATAATTTCTTTCCAACATGTGTTTTCTGATGGCTTTTCAGGTAACCCTTATGGCTGAAGGTTTTCCCACATTCGTTACATTTAAATGGTTTCTCTCCAGTATGGATTCTATGATGACTTTTAAGGTAGCTCTTCTGGCTAAAGGCTTTCCCACATTCATTGCATTCAAAGGGTTTCTCTCCAGCATGAATTCTCTGATGACTTTTAAGGTAACCCTTCTGGCTAAAGGCTTTCCCACATTCATTACACGCAACAGCTTTCACTCCAGTATGAGTTCTCCGATGAGTAATAAGGTATCCTTTTCGACGGAAGGCTTTCCCACATTCATTACATTCAAATGGTTTTTCTCCACTATGAATTTTTTTATGATTTTTAAGGTAACCTTTCTGGCTAAAGGCTTTTCCACATTCATTACATTCAAAAGGTTTCTCTTCAGTATGAATTTTCTGATGACTTTTGAGGAAACGCTTCTGGTTGAAAGTTTTCCCACACTTATTACACTGAAACGGTTTCATTCCAGTATGAGTTCTCTGATGGCTCATAAGGTTTCCTTTCTGATTGAAGGCTTTTCCACATTCATTACACTCAAATGGCTTTACTCCAGTATGAGTTATCTGGTGACTTCTGAGTAATCTACTCTCACTGAAACCTTTCCCACATTCATTACATTCAAAGGGTTTCACTCCTGCATGGGTTCGATGATGTGCATTGAGGTTTCCCCTCACACTAAAGGCTTTACCACATTCATTACATTCAAAGGGTTTCACTCCAGTATGAGTTCTCTGATGGCTTTTGAGTTTTCCTCTCTCACTGAAGGCTTTCCCACAATCACTGCATTCAAAAGGTTTCTCTCCAGTATGAATTCTAGTATGTTTAGTCAAGCTTCCCCTGTGGTTAAAGGCTTTTCCACATTCACCACATTTATAATGTTTCTCTCCAATTCGACTTTTCTGATGTTCAGTAAAATCTGATCTTCTGTCAAAGGCTTTTCCACATTCACTGTGTTCATGTAGCTTTTCTCCCATGTGTATTTGATGAAATTTAATTAGATCTGAGTGGTAACTGAAAGGCTTCTTGTATCTGTCATATTTAATAAGATTCTTTTCTAAGGATAATGCATTAGATGTAATTAAGTTTAAAAAATCCCAGAAGCTCTGTCCAAGTGATGGAGATTTATGAAGACTCTTTCCTGTACCACCTCTGCAGGGTGGAACAAAGACCGAGCCCAGACTCAAACTTCTTGCAAAGGTATTACAGAGAGGCACATTCACACTATTAAATGTTGTTTTAGGAGTTTCTTTTACTTGTCTGGACCATCTCTCTTGGTTGTCTTTGTGTCTTTCTAAGTTGAAATGAACTTCTCTTGTTATGGAATACCAGGAACTGTCCTTTGGCAGAATTTTGTTGGATGAGGTTCCTATCCAAATGTCTGACATGAGACTTGAGTCCTTGGTTTCACAATGAGTCTCCTGACTAAGGGAATCTGAAAGAAATTGTTTTAGAAATGTCACTAGCCACTGTTCTCTGTGCTGGAAAGAAGGAAATTGCTTAGGAGTATGTTTTAGTTTCTATCTCTTCCATCAAGGAAAAAGATGCTCAATCTAGACTCTTTAGAACAAAGACTATTTTAGGAAGAACTGAAGCCAAAAAAGAGTTGAGGACATAGCAACAGAACACCTAGCTGCCTAAAATTAAATGACTTACATGTCAGGGAACTAAAAGACCATAGAGAGGTTGTTTAAAACACCTGTTGTTAACTAGGTGTGTTATCTTCTGAAGGGTAGAACAGTGCAAAACCACAAAAGAAAAGGGAAACAGAGCTCAATACATCACTCAAATGGAAAACATCTCTGTGTATAAAAGTGATAGATCTGGAAGATCAAGCAATTAGAAACAATTTAAGAATTACTAGGCTATGGCAGAGCCAAGATGGCAGCTGGGAAGCAGTGACTGGCATGAGCTCCCCACCAAGTCCCTCCAAAAACCTATAAAAAAAATGGCTCTGAACCAATTCTAGAGCTGCAGAACCCACAAAGTGGCAGAGGGAAGCAGGGCTCCAGCCCAG
>CM053622.1:818131452-818201979 GCA_028646595.1 Phalanger gymnotis
GATAGGTTAGGAAGAAGCAAAATATAGTTAGTCTTTCACAACGTGAGTATTGTGGAAGGGTTATACACAATGATACGCATGTGGCCCAAGTTCAATTGCTTGACTTCTTAGGGAGGGTGGATGGGAAGGGAAGAGGGGAGAGAATCTGGAACTCAAGGTTTTAAAAAAATAGATGTTCAAAAGTAAAAACTTTTTTTTTTTCATGCAACCAGAAAATAAGATGCACAGGCAATGGGGCATAGAGATTTATCTTGCCCTACAAGAAAGGAAGGGTAAGGGGGATCGGAGGGGAATGTGGTGACGGAGGGGAGGGCAGACTGGGGAACAGGGCAACCAGAGTGTATGCCATCTTGGAGTGGGGGGGGGGAGGAAATAGGGAGAAAATTTATAATTCAAACGCCTGTCAAAATCAATGGTGAAAACCAAACGTATTAAAAATAAATTTAAAAGAAAAAAAAAGAATTACTAGGCTTCCCCAAAATTGTGAAAAACAAAAGCATCTTGTATTTTTCAGGAAAGTTTCACAGATGCAATATTTTCAATACCATAATTCTTAAAGCCACCAAGAAGAAAGGCAAAGAATTTCAAATAGCAATTTGATTTGCACGAGGTTTTCTGTCAAAACAAGAAATGAAAAACACAAGATATCATAATTAAATGAAATAGGTAATGTACATTTTGAAGCCCTGTTTTAGATCAGACTTGAATGAAGGTATATACAGCATGCTAATCAAATTTGCCAATGACAAAGATCTGGGCAGAATCACTAACACAGGAGGATGATTAGGACTGAACAAATCTCAATAGGCTTTAAAAATGGTCTAAAAATAGTAAGAAGAAATGTTAACAGAGACAAAAGTCCTACATTTGGGCTGAAAAACAACTCCATGAATATAAAATAGGGGAGGCAGAGCTAGATAGCTGCTCATCATTCAAAAATATCGGGAGGTTAAGGAAATCATGACATCAACATGAGCAAAGAAGTCTGCATGGCAAGCAAGGTTGACGTGATCTTTCTCAGATCTTTCTCAGCAGCTAGTAGTCCAGCGGATGGAGTGCTGGGCCTGGAGTCGAGAGGACTTGAGTCTAAATCCTGCCTCAGACACTTCCTAGCTATATGACACTGGGCAGTCGCTTAGCCTCAGTTTCCTCAAATGTAAAATGGGAATAATGGCACCAACCTCACGGGGTTGTGAGGATCAAATGAGATAATATTTCTAAAAAAAGTTCAGCCCATATAGAAGGTACCGGGGGACCAGAGTACAGACTGCGGAAACTGAGAGTTCTGCCCTGGTCAAACTGGCTATGGTATGATGCTCACTTCTGGACATCACATTAATAGCAGAACATTGCTGAATGCCCTGGTACCAAATAATCCTAGAATGAGGAGAAGGAACTGGGACTCAGACTGATGAAGAGAAGGTTTATGGGGGACTTAAGAGTCATCCTCAGTTATCTGGAGGATTCTCGTATCTTAGAAGTAGAAGGAAGATGTAGAAAACATGGCGGAGCTGTGGAGTAAGTCTAGCTTGATGTAAAGAAGAACTTCCTAACAACAGAGCTTTCCAGGAATGGAATGGATCCAGGGCCCTCTTCCTGGACGGCTTTCCCTAAAGGCTGGGTGGCTGCTCATCTGCTATGTTCCATGGAGGCGAGGGATGGAGAGTCCTATGTGAGGCCAGGCTGCATTGCCAAGGGTGGAAAGTTAGGAACGAGCATTCTCAAGTCAAAGGGGACAGACTTGCCCTTTCAGGAAAATCACTTTTTAGCAGCTGTGTGGAGGATGGACTGGAATGGGGAGAGAACGAGGCAGGGAGACCAATGAGAAAGCTCTTGTCATGGTGATGATGGGAGGCTGAACTAGGGTGAGGGCAGCTGAGAAGAGGACAGAAGCAAAAGATGTTGGGAAGGCAGAAAGGACAAGTTCTGACAATGGACTACATATCTGCGGTGAGGGAGAAAAGAAGAGTTGAGAAAAACAGAGGTTGTAAAACTGGGTGACCAAAAGAATGGTAGTATCCTTGACAGAAATAGGGAAGTTCAGAGAGAAGTGGGCTTTATGGGAAAGAGAAAAGGGACATCCCGTTTGAAATATCTAATGGGCATCCGGAGATCTGGACTGGAGCTCAGAAGAATGATAAGCACTACACATATAGATTGAAGAACCAAGTCAGCATAGAGATAATTAAAGCCATGGCAGTTGATAAGATCGTGAAATAAGAGAGTACATATAAGAGGAGAAGAGAAAGGGGCCCATCACGAGACTATGATGAAAATTACCCTTGAGGACACAAAGATATGGATGATAAACCAACAAAGGACTGAGAAGGGGGGTTACCGAGGAGAGGGAAGAGAGAAGCAAGAGAGAACAGTGTCACACAGAACAAGAGAGGGCAGAGTGATTTACAGTAGCAAATGCTGAAGAAAACACAAGGGTAAGGATCAGAGGTCATTGGTGACCTTAAAGATAGCATTAATTTGAGTAATGAAGTCAGAAGTCAGATTTCAGAGAGATGAAAGGCAAGTGAGAAGAGAGGAAGTGGAAACACAGAGTAGAAAGAGTTTTTTCAAGGAGTTTGGCTGTGGAATTGGTGTGCTCAAATAATTATTGCTAGGAGTGTACAATCAAAAAAAACTAGATACCATTATTTTAGACTGTCAAGATCTTACCAGATCCAGATTTCCAATATTTGATATGTCAGCTATCCTTCTTAGATATCAAAACTCAGCCAAGCATCTCAGATGTCCCAGAGCCTACAGCAAGGAGGGCGCTGAGACACTTCAGGAATGTGACTGGGGGTCCCAGGGGGCTTGTCCCCAGGAGACGGCTTTGCTTACCCAGGGAGACAAGGTGCTCCAAGATCTCCAGCATCACGTTCCTGTACAGGGCTCTCTGGGCAGGCTTCAGAAGCCTCCATTCCTCCCAGGTGAAGTGCACAGCCACATCTTTGAAGGTCACCAATTCCTGAATCAAACATGTTACTGCTCACACCAGGTCATAAGAGCCACAGAGAGGGCGGACAGAAAGGGAGAGGTTCTCACAGCATGGAGGGCTAGGAGTATTTCCTGGCAAACATTTACTGATTACTATTTCTTATTACCTGCCTTGCTTTGTACCAGATTCCCTAGCATATAGTCTTATGAGATGTGCGAGGAAACCCTTACGAATCCTCTCCACCAATGAGCCGCTAGGAAATCATGCACTTTATGCCTACAGGCCTAACTCACACAATTAGAATAAACAGCCTGCATCTTGCAGTTAGACACAACACTAATCTGTCATTTTTCACAATCCAAGTATTAAAGTCAAATTAGCAACATTATAACACTCATTCACCACCACTGGGCACTTGTGGCAGATTGGCTCAGGAGTTAGCAGACCACAAAATGAAATTATCACGCTGGGAGTTCTCCCCACTCCACAACACTAAGGACCACCCGCCCCCCCCCATCCCAAAGTCACTGTTTTCCTTGTACAGTGTAGATCTGGGATATATTCTGCACTCCACTTAGTTTAACAAGCATTTTCAGGCCATCTACTGTGGACAGAGCACTGAGGGAAGGATTTCCTCCAAAAAGTATATGTTGGTCAATCGATAAACATTTTTTAAGCAACTACTGTACTTGGTGCCAGGTACACTGCTAAGTACTGGGCACACAATGAGATAAGAGTCCCTGCCCTGAACGACCTCACAATCTACTAGAAAATAATGAAAATGTACAAATAAGCTATACACAGGATAAACAGGATAAATGGAGGCAAGGCTGGGGTGGGGGGGAAGGCTTTGGTAGAGGAAGGGATTTTAGTTGGGACTTAAAGGAAGCCCGAGAGGTCAGTAATTGGAGCAGAGGGAGAACATTCTGGGTATGGTGCATAGCCATGGAAAATGCCTGGAGCCAAAGATGGAGGGTCTTGTTCATGGGAGGGCCAGGAGGCCATAATCACTGGATCTAAGAGTACATGGTGGGGAGTAAGGTGAGAGAAGACTGGGAAGGAAGGAGGGAGCCAGGTTACGGGGGGCTTTGAATGCCAAACACCGTGTGTGCGTTGTGGGCTCTCTCTCAGTTGGTGACCTCTACAACCCTTCTTTTCTTCTATTACCACGAGTCTCCAGAGGTGCACCTGCCCTCTCAGTTTAGACAGACTCATTTCCCAGTCACATATTTTTGCATGCCATCTTTAACGCTCCTTTTAAAACACCCTATTTCCCTCCACTTTCCTTTGGATGACCTTTCATCTTTATTCTTTAGAGACTGAGGTGCTCTGTGAGTCATGGTAACACAGCGTCACCAAAAAACAGCGGTAACATAAGACGTGCTTTGTTTAGGAAGCTGTGGGGCCATAGAGAGCAGAGTACAATTTCTCAGACGCCATCCAGGCCACTCTCAATTCTTCCTGCTCAATTGTGGTTGAGGATATGTACCATCTGCATCATTTGTCCGAACTATACATATTTAGGGACTAATCCTATGGCAAGGCCGGAAAATGGCATATTCAAGTCTGGATGACAGGCTTCTGCCATCTTGGTTTTGCCTTCCAGCATGATGAGGTCAGACTCTCTTGAAAGCTGATAGATTTCTTCTAGGGAACTCCCCAGTAAGGCAGGCTACCACATGTCCCCTAAGTATTCTCTTCTCCAAGGGAAACATCCCATTCCTTCAATGGATCCAGCATTCAAGATGGCACCCTTCTGCTTTTCCATGGCCTCCCTAAAACACGAGGGCAGAAGGAAAGCACGACACTTGCTGTGGATCGCCATGAGGAGGGACTGAAGACAGAGCCCTTCTGTCTGTCTGTCCAGCATCTCTCTCTCCTGCCTCCCGCTTCCTCTCTCCATCTCTTAAACAGCCCTCTCTTCTCCTGATGAGTCTCGGTCTCTCTCGTCTGTGTGCGGGGGTAGCCTCCAGAATCCAAGTTCTTGGAAAGCAGGGACTGCAATGTTTTTCATCCTAAATACCCTTTCCTTGGCTGTCTTTGTCTTAAAACATCTCCAGAGCTGGAAGGGGCTTTTGGGGTCAAAGAATTCACCTTCCTTCTGAAACGTGCTCACTTGCATCATGGGACTTTCCAGCACCAATGTTTTGTATACAAAGAGCTGGAGGCTCCGGCAAGAGAATCCTAGGAGTTCAAATCCTTAACAGGACATGGGCAATCTAAGGCCACCTAAGATAAGGGAAAGAAATGCATCCACATGAGGAGACATGAGGAGACATGAGGCGGATTGAAGTGGAGCTCACCTGCCGGCTGGCTGCCGAGAGCCTGGAGGTCCTTTCCTCCTCCTCTTCCTTCGCCGCCACCGCCATAGACCTGTCCTGGGGAAGGGCTGGGCCTGGAAGATACTTGACCATGTCAACAGAAAGAAGTCTTAAGACTGTTCAATCCTGCCATGTTGTTGATCAGTCTGACTCAGTGACCCCATCTGGGGCTTTCTTGACAGAGATACTGGAAAGGATGGCCATTTCCTTCTTCGGTTCATTTTACAGATGAGGACACTGAGGCCAACAAGTGAAGTGACTTGCCCTGGGTCATACAGCTAGGAAGCATCTGAGGCTAGATTTGAACTTACGTCTCCCTGACTCCAGGCCCAGAGCTCTGTCCGCTGAGCCACCCAGCTGCCCCTCAACCCTTCCCTACACTTCCTTTACAGAAGGCCCTCACTAGCATCTTCAAGCCCTTCAGCCCTATCTACATCGAGCTCAGTCTTTCTCTACTCATTCCTGGGCTTACCACAAAGCCCAGGAAACTGTATGGTACGGGTCAATCCGTTACTGCCCATGCCGGGCACTCCCCACAGCCAGGATGCCCAGTCTGAGCCTCTATTCCCCAGAAGAGGCAGCTAGGTGGCACAGCAGATAGGGCACTGTCATAGAGTCAGGAAGATCTGAATTCAAAACCAGCCTCAGACAGTTGGGTGTGTAACCCTGGGCAAGTCACTTAACCTCTATTTGCCTCAGCTCCTCATTCAAAAAATGGGGACACACCAGAGCAGGAAATGGCAAACCAATCAGTATCTTTGCCAAGAAAACCCCATGGACTGTGTCCAAGGGTCACGAAGAGTAGGAAATGACTGGACACATGCCCAGAAGAACTGGTTTCCATTTTATCAAAAGACAAAAGCCCCTGATGTGCCTTGCCTCAGCTTCCCGTCTCACTCCACTCTGCATGTGGAGAAGCTCTTCAGCACCATGCTGCCTCAGGACTGGACTGACCCCCACCTCCCTCAGCCTTTTCTTCCGGCACCAGAGGGCAGAGTCCCAAATTTGTCCCAACACCTTCCTTCGACAGAGGCTGGAAACCAGACTCTTCTTGGCATCAGCTGCTCATCAACTCCACAAAACAAGACAACCCCACCCCCACCCCCAGTGTCCCACCCTCTCCACCCTTCTCTCCTGCCTCCTTCTGTGGGTTGTCTCCTCCTCTAGACTGTAAGCCCTTTGAGGGCTGGAGCTGTCTTTTTGATTAATTGTATCCCCAAACTGAGCTCCATGCCTGGCACATAGCAGGCGCTTAATAAATGTTTATTTGGCTAAATTGGATTGGAAATCAATTCAATTCACTCATCATTTATTAAACACCTACTGGGGCAGGGTGTTGTGTCTCCTGGGGGGATGTCTAATAAAACACAATAGGCAAATCGTTTTGGGGTGGAAGCCTCCCACTGTAGGGACGGTGAAGGTCTCATGTAGAAAGTAGCACGTGAGCTAGGCAGTGGTGAGGAGTGAGAACATTCCAGGCCTGGGACCAGGAGGCAAAGGCCCACAGGCGGAGGTGGACACGCAGTGGGTGCTTGTGTGAGTATGCTCCTCACCCAGTAGGTGCCTAATCAGTGTTTACTGACTGACTGACCCTTTCCCCAGCACACAAATGATTTTCACCTCTCTTCTCAAGCATTAAGTCCAAGTCTTCCATGGTCTATGCTGCCTTGCTGTTGTCTCAACCTTCTGACCCCTCAGATGCTTTCTCCCAGCCACCACGGTCAGGCATAGCAGCACTCCAATGGCTTAGAACAGGTGTCTTCTTATGGGCAGGAGTCCTTTCTTGGAGCTGTGGTCCACCACCTTCACCTCCCCTTAAAGCTCAGGCCTAGGGGCTCAAAACCAAGATTAGGTTGGCTAGGACCTGCACTAGGAGGCTCATCTCCTTCTATCCCTGGAGTGCTACTTGGGGGGGGGGGGGCAATGAACCCTATCCCATGAGTAAATGGGGGACCAAGAAACCCCCATCTCATGGGTGAGGAGAGCCAAGGAACCTCATCCCAGATAAGTGAGGGGGGCCAAGGAACCCCCATCCCACAGGTGAGGGGGAGCCAAGAAATCCCATCCCATGAGTAAGTGGGGGGAGCAAGGAACCCCACCCTATGGGCAAGTGAGGGGGGCAAAGGAACCCCCATCCCACGGGTGGGGGGGGCCAAGAAACCCCCTCCCATGGGAAAACGAGGGGGTCCAAGAAATCCTCATCCCATGGGTGGGGGGAGCCAAGAAACCCCCATAGCACGGTAAGTGGCTGGGGGGGGCAGCATCCCACCAGTAACTCAGGGGCTCCCGAGGCTGACACTGACTCTGTGCACCCAGATGGGCAGAGAACCCACTTCACTGGGCAGGGGTGCAAGAAAGACTTGGAGAAAGCTCCCCTGAAGGGCCAAGGTCACTGTCCTGGGGGGGCCTCGGCCCTTCAGGAAGTGAACTCAGAATCTCTCTAGAAACTTGGACTCAGTCCAGAGCCAGCACACAGTAGGTGCTTCAGAAATGCAGGTCGCCAGGCCCCCAAGGGGCCTCCCAACCCCCTCCCCAGACTTCATGATCCGCTCTAGCCAAGGATGGACGCCCCATGTCTGCATGCAGGGCTGTGGCGGGGGGCCTCCAGATGCCCATTCCCAAGAAGCTCTGTGGGCAGCAGCGGACGCCACAGGGCACACAGAGACCCTAGGAAAGCCACCTAAGCCCCGCCTGCTTCGGTTTCCTCATCTGTAAAATGGGGATCATAGGAAAGCCTCCCTCCTTCCCTCCCAGGGCTGTAGTGAGGTGTGTGTTTGTGTGTGTGTGTGTATGAGCGCCTGGCACACAGCAGGTGCCTAATGAATGCTTGCCCCCCCCATGCACCCCCCTTTCCAAGCGTGATCACATCCATGCACACCCACGCCTGTACACGCGCAGCTCCAGGTCATACACGCAGACTGGGGCAGCGCACTCCCATGCACAAACACACACACTCCAAGTCACGCTCACACCCGAGGGCCCTCCGCACAAACACACACTGACTTGCGCACACGCACAGCAGTCCCCTGTACTCACTGGTCCAGGCTGGGTCTGCCAGAAACTGCGCCACCCTAAGGCCGCGATTACTGCGCGGGACAGGCGGAGGCAGGATGGGGGAAGCGGAAGGAAGGAAGGACGGACGCCAATGCGCGTGCGTACTGCACTTTCCCCCTCCCTCAGCCCGGAGGGGCTGGAGCAGCCATGTGCACTCAGTCATTCTGGCCCTCCTCCTCCCCCTTTCACAAGCAGCCACAGGAGCGAAGGTTAGGAGGCGAGCCCAGGAGAAAGACCACTTCCCACAATGCATCTGGCATCACAGCCATCCACCGTCCGGGGCCAGTTGGTCGATGGACCTCCCGATGCATTCTGGGAATTGTAGTCCAGGGGTATGAGGGTGTGGCCTTAACTTCCTAGCCCGCCCTGGAATGGGGGGGAGCGGGGAGGGAACTGGACTCCATTTCCCAGAGGGCTTCGGGACCCGTCTTTGCTCCAACACCTCCCAGCTTCTGAGTCTGCGTACTGGGGGGACCTTGATTGGCCGGTTTGTAATGCCCCTTTGGGTGCTGCAATTTGGCTTTCCTGTTTTTAAAACCGGAGCAGCCCAGGTCAGTGGTCAATAAACATTTATTACGGACCTAGCGTGTGACAAGCACTGCCGAGCGCCGGAGATGCGGTGCCTGCCCTCGAGGAGCTTACAGTCTGAGGAGGGGCAACCCGAGGGAGTTGTGCCCAGCGCGAGCGCTGATGGGAAATGAGCGGTCTGGGGAGGGGGTGGTCCGAGCCCTAGCCCACCGCCGTGGGGGCGGGGCTCCCGGGGTGCCCGCGGGCAGTCAAGGGTCAGAGCTGAAGCGGCGTGGGTGAGCGTGGATGGTGAAGAGACCACGAGTGACCTTCCAGGCCTGCGCTACAGAAAGGACAAAAGCTCCCGGGAAAGTGAGGAAACAGCCAGGAAAAAAATGGAGTTTAAATCAGATCAGATCCTCAAATGGGGTCCCGAGGCCGCAGGTCCCCCACCCTAGACCAAAACCGGAAGCCAAGATGAGCGTGGAAGTGCACGGGGCTAAGAGTGACATGCCAGACTCATGAAAGGAGTGAGGAAGAAATTATCCTTAAAGTCTGTGGGTGGGGAGGAGTTCGTGACAAAGCAAGCAATGGAGACCAACCCACGAGGTGATTATATGAAATTAAAAAGGTCTTAAACAAAAATTCTAATGTAGGGAAAATTCAAACGGATATTTGCTATTCAGTCTTTTTAGTCGTGCCCGCCTCTACGTGACCGCGTTTGGGGCTTCCTCTGCAAAGACACAGGAGTGGTTTCCAATTTCCTTCTCCAGCTCATTTCACAGATGAAGAAACAGGCAAACAGGGTGAAGTGACTTACCCAGCTTCACACAGCCAGTAAGTGTCTGAGGCCAGTTTGGAACTCAGGTCCAAGAATCTTTCTGACTTAAGGCCCAGAACTCTACCCACTGAGCCACCTAGTTACTCCAAAAAGGAAATAGGTAACAGAAAAAGATTTGCAACACATTTCTCTGTAAAGCTCTCATTTCAAAATATAGAAGGATCTGATTAGATTTTGTAAGAATAAGAGCCATTCCCCAATAAATAAAAAGCCAAAAGATAATAACAAGCAATTTTCAAGGGAAGAAATACAACTATTCAACAATCATGAAAAAATGCTCTGAATCACTTGCAATTAATTAGAGAAATGCAAATAAAGCAATTTTAAAGTTCCACATTACACCTATCATACTGGCAAAGATGACAAACTAGGAAAATAACAAATATTGGAGGGACTGTGGAAAGACAGGTACACTACTACACTATTAGTGAAATTACGAATGGGTACAGCCATTCTTGAAAGCAATTTGGAATTGTTTTTAGAAAGTTGCCAAACTGCATATTCTTCAGCTCAGCTATATCAATACTAGGCCTATGGTACAAAGAAATCAAAGAAATTGGAATCTATTTGTACAAAAATACTTATAGCTGGTTTTTTCTGATAAGTGAACACTCTTGTGTAAAAACCTGAAGACTTCCTCAGCAACTTCTAAATGGGAGTGAGAAGGCAGTGTTAGTAAATGCCATTGACTTGTGTTTTTCTATTAGCCTTTTTGACACTGGTGCCATTTCTCCTCAAGCAAGATATCAAGAACATGAGTTCTAATGACATTGTCCTGAGTATTTTCTTCCAGACAGAAAATGGGGTTCTACAGAGCCCCTTCTTTATTTTTCCAGTTATATTCAGCTTTCTCTGTAAATATAGACTGAGATCTATACACATGATTTTTACCTAGTTGACTGGCCAACTGTTTGGTGTTCCCACCAGACGTTCCTCAAAGAATGATAACTTTGGGTCTGAAATTTTTCAGACCCAAAGACTTGCATAACTGAAAAATTGTCTTCTACTTTCACAGAGTGAGCTTGAGGTCTTTCCTTCAGCATAGCCTCCACGCCATCACCAGCAGTTGTCGAGAGCCTCAAAGGACATTATCGAGTATCTTCTGTTGGAATCTCTATATGCTTTTAAATTTCTTTGTACCTTGAGGAATTAGTGGATGAAAGCACACTGGAAACATCACCAAGATAACAGAATTGTGGGTATTCTTCTCATTTAATTCCCAATTGTTGCAACAGTTTGGCTAGCAGCTGCTGTGGGGGTGAAAGACCAACACAAGCCCAACAACAAGAATCCTGCCAGCATAGGTTCTTTTGATCTGCTTTAATAGGGAAAGAAACATTAAGGAGTTAACAATCTTATTTCAATCCAACATACAAGTACCATTCACTTAGTTCAGGGGGAAAAGCCAGCACCCTGAACTTCAGAGCAAATACAAACAAATTACAAAGTTGCATTATAAACAGATCAAATACAATTCAGTTACCAAGAAGGCATCAACATCTGAGTTCACAAGCTGGAGGGCTCTTAACTGTAGCTGCCCAGAGTCACATCAACACTCCTCCAGTGAGTGAGAGCCCCCAGGGAGACCGCCAACCTCTGGGTTTATATATCTTGTTCAAGGTCAAAGGTGAGTCACACATGCAACTCACTGACATGACCTAAAAGCGTCATGAAAGTGCAACAAACCCATGTGGTCTAAAAGCCTCTGATGTCACAAACATGTCAAACCCATGTAAACTAGGCTTTCCCTTGGGGCAAGGAGGTCATCAAGGACTCCTAATTTAATGAAGGAAACAAAGGCCAAACTCTTGAAGGGCACTTGTCTGAATAAGTGCTAAAAGCTTTCCTTAATTGCCAATACACTCCACCCTTGTTCCAGGATACATGACTATATACTTAAATAGCCATGGATCCTGGAACAAACAGAGTCATTATGCATTGTGATCCAATCAATCAGGGAACTAAAATATCATTCACAACAAAACATCATTCAGTGTCATTCCCAAAATGCTTGTTTACAATACACTATCCGCCTCTAGGTCAAAGCAAGTTAATCCCTTCAATAAATCAGGGAATTATAACAAAATATGTCATTCAGTATCTTCCCCAAAATGCTTGTTTACAATACACCATCCACCTCTATGTTGAAGCAAGTTAATCCCTTCAATAAATTAGGGAATTATAACAAACTGTAACAAAATATATCATTCAGTATGAGTTCAGCCCAGGTTGAGTCTAGCTGCCAGTCTGGTTCCCACTGTGACAGGGGAAGAGAGACAGAAGAGAATGATACAATATTAGAAGCTGAGGCACAAGACGATACTTTGTCACATGGCATTCCTCCCACAGAGAACGAAACATTGTTAGATACTCAGACAAAAGTGTGCCCTATACAGCAGAGGAGTCAAGAAACCCAAGATAAGAATACAGTGTTCATAGAGGTTTTGGAGGATTTTACACATCAGGAAATCAGAGATATCTTGAGTAGGTTTACCCAAGGAATGGGAGAATCATTAATATCTTAGATTGTGAGAATCCGTGATGAAGGGGCCACGGGAGTATTGGTGGATAGTGTGGACTGTATGAAATTCATAAGCATTGGTCAGAATCCTTTTGTGCAGCAAGTTTTTAGGGATTATCATCTGCAAGGCAGTAACAGGACAATTAGCCTGTTAGCTTTAGCAGTCGAGGGATATAACAGAGAATATCCAATTGATTCTGTGTGTCCCAGTGCAGATACATCCTGGTATTCACTTAGCAACTGTATGAGAAAGGTAAAGGAGGAGGCGATGAAGACCGTTATTATGATGGGAAATGCAGATGCAAACTCTCTTGGTATTTGTAACAACAATGCTACTTGCTGCTACTGCGGCTATGTAAGACCAATAACACCAGCACACAGGTGGGCTGCTAGCACAGGTTGTTTGATCTGCTTTTCTAAGGAAAGCAACTTAAGGGGGCTTACAATCTCACTTTAATCAGACATACATATATCAGTCACTTAGTTCAGGGGGAAAACTCAGCACTTCAGAGCAAATAAAAACAGAAATTACAAGCAGAAATTATAAACAGAGCAAAATAACACAAATCAGCAGACAGGCTTTTATCTGTCTGACCATAGCAATGTATACAGAGAGAGAAGCTCCAACATCTGGGTTTTCAAAGCCGAGGGGCTCCTTAACAGCTACCCAGAGTCTCCACACCAACGCTCTTCCAGTGAGTGAGAGCCCCAAACAAAATGCCAACCTCAGAGCATGTATACCCTGTTTAGGGTCAGAGTGTTTCACACTTCTTGAGGGTTTCATGCCTCTTGTGACCTAACTAGCAAAAGGGTCTGGGCCTTCCTACAAACAAAGGCAAGATTCACTCAAAGGCACTTGATTGCCTTGGTGCTGAGAAGCACTCCAAAACAAAAGACAACAAAAAGTCCCACTTTGCTTGCCATTACAGGAATCTCTCTCATAGAAATTTGATAGTTAAGACAGCTCTTTACATCATTAAGGCAAAATTCATGACCTCGAAGAGGACCATGATCATGCCTAAATGGTTTAGAATTGCAGAGTATAATGAATTCTCTAGGTAGAAGGCAGAGGAAGTATAACACTTATTTGGACTCCAAAGGACCAGACCCAAGGACCAATGCCCACAATTCGATATCATGACAACAACATTCCAAAACCAATAAGCCCAGCTCACTATAGTAACAAGGAGCTTACAGCAAAACATAGCAGCAAGCCAGACCATGCTTGTGCGTCCCCTCAATGCTAAGGCCTTCCTCTAAGAAGATAACTTACAAATTCTAAGTCCCTGCTCAGCGCTCTCGCTCCTGTGGCTCTGCTGACTCCAAGTTCCACAGCTCCCTCTTGTGATCAACACTGGCTCTGCATGCTGCGGAAGCTAGCTCTCAGCACCTGGATCCTGCTGCCGTCCATTTCCCAGTTTCTTCAGCGTCTGCCATTTCCAAGCTCTGTTCTCTCTTTTTTATACAATCCTTAGACGTCATCTGATTGCCTAGAACTCAGGCATGATCCATTGGCTGTGGTCTTATCGACTCCTCTTAGGACCCTGAGGGCTTCCCGACTCTCTCAAACTAGCGATCTAGTTTGTTAACCAGCCCGGGGCCTCACAACTAATCAGTGAAAGGGTATGGGGGCCTCTCTCTAATCGGACCTCCCTTTGTTGGCCCCAACAGAAGCCTATTCAATGATTGAGAAAGATTTTTTTCACTTACTGATTGGCTTTACACTCCCCTTGCTTATAAACACCTAATTCTCACTCTGCTAATTGGGGAGGTGGGGCACCCTCTTTTAGAGATGGTAAATAAGATTTCACAGTTAAGTGACTTAGGAGACTGGGGAAAAGATAAATTTCCGATAAAATGATAAGAAAAGAATTGTTTACTGCTCTATTGAGAGTAGGGATAGATTTTGGAAGAATAGATGGTATTCCAGCTAATAAGCTACATAAAATGTGCCTAGATAAGGGGCTTAATAACAGATGCCATAGAGAAGTAAGAACTGCCCCTACAAATCCTACAGATCTTGAACCCTTGTATCCAAGTGAGTCACACATTCAGGGAGACTAGCAAATAGGCCGAGCCCCAGCTCAGATTAAAGAAACACACAGATGGGATTACAGACCCCATATTAATCTGATTATATAATGGAAAAATGGCTCAAATACTGTAACTGTTGTTTATCCAGGAGAAAATGATTATGAAACTGTATCCTTGACTCATGACTCATGTATTCTATCATGAATGAGGCTATGATTGTTTCCTTGTTTCTTTTTGGTTTTTGTCTTAAATTTGTTTGTGAGATTTGTTTCCTGCAGGCTTAATACCATCCACCTGCAGACCTCTGATGGCTTAAGCCAGATGTCACCCTCTGATGTGTTCAGATGTCATCTCTGGACCTGTCCACAACTGTGATGTGTCATCCCTGGACCTGATGTCAGCTAAGTTCTGGATGCCAGCTTGCTGAAAAACTGACCTCTCGAGTAGGACTCTTTACCTCTGGAGCAGAGACAGCTCTTTGTCCAATTTCAGCAGGAAGAAGCTATGGAGGACAAGGCTTTCACTCCTTATCTCAAGATTTTGAGCCCCATTCATTCAAGGGGAGAATGACAATATTGTTTCATTTTTTTGTTATCCTTGTTATATTGTTATAAAGTTCTATTGACACCAGTTATTCCAAACTCCTGTTGATTGCCCCACTGACGTATGTAATGGATAAGAAAGATCTTGTGGCCAAATCCAATGACAATTTAGATTTGAAGATCTTTCTCACCCATTAATAGGCCATGTGACTTGCTTACATCACAGGAAGCCTAAGTCACATGTGGTGGGAGGAGAGGAGAATCTCAGGAGTATTACAGTATCACAGTAAATGCTAAGAGAGAGCAGTTAGGGCTGAGAGAAAGAGCAGGCATGTGGTGGCTGTGAGTGGGTTTGTTGCTGCCAAGGCCCTAGCATGGGGGCAGATGGTTATAGGATGGAGTTTGTCCCTGCTGTAGTATTATGTATTGACTTCTTTGCTGCTGTGATGGATTGAGCATATTGGTTTTGGGATCTGATCCTCTGGTGTCTGAATAAATGTTTTACTTCTACCTTCTATGTAGAGAGTCTATTATATTTTCTTTTATGGAACCACATAGACATTTTTGACAATTATTACCTATATTGTGATTATTGTCTTGCTAATACAAACATTCACTTCTGTAAGACTGAGTTTTAAATTTTCTCCCCCTCATTCTCCTCCCCCCTCCCCAAGACAGTGTACAATATGACATAGGCTCTACTTATCCATTCATATTAAACATATTTTCACATTAGTCATGATTTAAAGAAGGATTAGGACTTATGGGAGGAAACATGAGAAAGAATAAAACAAAACAACAAAAGAAAGCGAGCAAATACTATGCATTTGCATTCAGACTGCAAAGTTCTTTCTCTGCATGTGGATAGCATTTTGTATTGTGAGTCTTTTGGAGTTATCTTAGATCCTTGCCTTGCTGAGAAGAGCTAAGTCTATTAAGGTCAGTCATGGCACAATGTGGCTGTTACTGTGTATACTGTTCTGGTTCTGCTCACTTCATTCAGTATCAGTTCATATAAGTCTTTCTGGGTTTTTCTGAAGTCTGCCTGCTCATCATATTTTATAGCACAATACTACTCCATTACATTCATATACCACAACTTGTTCAGTCATTCCCCAATTGATGGAAATCCCTTCAATTTCCAATTCTTGGCCACCACAAAAAGAGGTACTATAAATATTTTTGTACATGTGGGTCCTTTTCCTGTTTTTATGATCTCTTTGGGATGCAGACCTAGAAGTGGTATTGGGTCAAAGGATATGTACATTTTTATAGCCCTTTGGCCATAGTTCCAAATGTCTCTCTAGAATTGTTTGATCAATTCACAACTCTATCAGCAATGCATTAGTGTTTCAATTTTCCCACATTTTCTCCAACATTTATCATTTTCCTGTTTTTCATGTTAGCCAATTTGATAGCTGTGATGCGGTACCTCAGAGTTGTTTTGATTTGCATTTGTCTAATCAATAGATTTAGAGCATTTTTTCATATGACTATAGATAGCTTTAATTTCTTCCTCTGAAAACTGCCTGTTCATATCCTTTGGCCATTTATCAATTGAGAATGACTTGTATTCTTATAAATTCAACTTAATTCTCTATACAGTTTAGAAATGAAGCCTTTATCAGAGACACTGGCTATAAAAATTGTTTCCCAGCTTTCTACTTCCATTCTAATCTTGGTTGCATTGGCTTTGTTTGTGCAAAATCTTTTCAGTTTAATGTAATCAAAATAATCCATTTTGCATTTCATAGTGTTCAATATCTCTTGTTTGGTCATAAATTCTTATCTTCTGCATATATCTGACAGGGAAACTATTCCTTGCTCTCTTAGTTTGCTTGTAGTTTCAGCCTTTATATCTAAATCATGTACCCATTTTGACTTTATCTTCATATAGGGTGTAAGATGTTGGTCTATGCCTAGTTTCTGCCATACTATTTTCCAGTTTTTCCAAATATTTTGTTAAATAGAATGACTCATATACTTATAAATTTGAATCAGTTCTCTGGAACTGGGTGGGGGGGCATCTCCAGTCATCCTGATCTATCTCCTGCCACTGGGCCCAGATGGCTCTGGAGGAGAGAATGAAGCTGGTGACTTTGCACAGCCCTCCCTCACTTAAGTTCAATTCCTTTGCAATTCATGACATCACCTTCCTGATGCCTTGGTCCTCTTTGAGAATTAAGGACAAACAATGATCTGTAAGCAGTAGTAGTTGCCCCACTGGGGACCCAACTGGCCAATTCTAGTTGGGCAATGCAGCTTCTTCCTTCCCTCCCTCTTTCCTTCCTTCCTTCCTTCCTTCCTTCCTTCCTTCCTTCCTTCCTTCCTTCCTTCCTTCCTTCCTTCCTTCCTTCCTTCCTTCCTTCCTTCCTCCTCTCCTTCTGTCCACATAGGGAATCATACCCTTAACTGTGAGAGCTCTGCCCAAAGGAATATAAATTTTGAATGTGGAAACCTTCTAAAATATCTTGTGGTTTATAGGCTAGATTTTTTTTTTAAGGATCAGGCCTTAAACTCCAATCACTTGGGCTCTCATTAATTGACCAACAATAGGTCCCAGCCCAAGCCTCATTGGTCATTGTTTGGGTTCTGATGGCTCAGAGTGAGGGTAAATACCAATTATTTCTGTTTTGGTCAGAAACCCTGAGAGTCTTCCCCTACCAGATTGATTTTTTTTTTCTAGGTACAAGAAGCTATTCTTTGCCTCATTTCTTACCTAGTCTTAATCACTGAATGGACATTGCCTCAGTCATACTGAGACCTGGGAAAAATCTTAGCTTAAAAAAGTCAAGGCCTCCCACTGCATCTGAGGCCATCTCCAGTCATCCTGATCTATGTCTTGCCATTGGACCTAGATGACTCTAGAGGACAGAGTGAGACTGATGACTTTGTACATCCCTCCATCACTCAAATCAAATACACTTGCCAGATCTGGATCTGAAGGGGAGCTAAATTTCAGTGTGGGAGGTGGTTCTGAGCTCAAAGACAGCTTTCAAATAAACCACTTCTTCCACTAACACAATAAAACAATGAAGATTCCTAACTCTATTAGGAAGAGCAGGCTAGAAAGGTCTGGGAAAATTTGTATGCAGATTCTAAAAAAAAAATAATCTTTTAAGACAATCCTATGGAGGTGAACCCTGAAAAATTCCTACTAGATTATTTTAGTACATACAAACTGTCAAAACTCATGTGAAAAGAACCACACTCTGCCTAAATAAGGCAAACCCAGGAAATGAAAATTTATCGAATATATGAAGGCAACAGCATTGAATGCTGCCCAGACACAACTTCAAACCATGCTGCTTTTACAAAAGAGGAAGACAATCCTGATAAGTACACTTTTCTAACAGGGGATGGCCTAGTGCCTTCTCAGCTCTTCCCTTATTACAGCATGACGTGAAAATGCCTTGTCATGGCACAGAGGCTTGTGTAGCTCAATGAAACTATGAGCTGTACTGTGCAGGGTTATCTAAGACAGGTCATTGGGGAGAATTCTGACAAAAGGTGATCCATTGGAGAAGGAAATGACATTTATAATAGGTAACATAACTTATTCACTCAGTCATTTTTAAGGCAATATTGCTGTTACCACATACAATGTTTTCTTGGTTCTGCTCATTTTTTCTTTATTATTTCATTGAAGTCCTTCCATGTTTTTCTAAAATCATTGAGCGTATCATTTCTTATAGCACAGTAGTATTCCATCACAATCACATACAACTTATTCAGCGGTTCTTTAGTTGATGGGCAGCCCTGCAACTTCCAGTTCTTTGCCACCACAAACAGAGCTGCTATAAACATTTTGGAGCATAAAGATTCTTTTCCTTCCCCCCCCCAACCCGGATTATCTTTGTAAATAGACCCAGTGGTGGTATTGCTGGGTCAAAGGATATAGGTTGTTTAATGACTCTTGTGGTGTAAGCAAACCACTCTAGTATCTTTGCCAAGGAAACTCCATGGACAGTATTAAAATAATAAAAGATATAACAGCAGAAGATTCCCTACTATGAAAGAGATGAAAATAACTACAAGTAGCTTTAGTACTAATGAAGTGACTGAGCCAAAGCCAAAAGGAAGCTCATCTGTGGATGTTTCTGGTGGTGAAGGGAAAGTCTGATGGTTCAATATTGCATAGGAATTATGCATAGGAAGATGGACGAACCAAGGTAAGCTGGATATGGTCAAACAGGAGATAGAAAGATTAAACAATGACATCTTGATATCTTGGGTGTCAATGAACTTAAGTGGACAAGAGTGAGTGAATTAAATTCAGGTGATCACTACATATACTGCTATGGGCAAGAATCTCTTAGAAGAAATGCCCTTATAGTCAATAAAAGAGTTAGAAAAGCAGTACTGTCATGTCAAAATGACAGAATGATGTCTGTTTGAATCAAAGGAAATACATTCAATATCACAGTAATACAAGTCTCTGCTAGTAGAGGTGATGAAATTCCAGCTGAGGTATTTAAAATCCTAAAAGATGAGGCTGTTAAAGTGTTGCACTCAATATGACAGCAAATTTGGAAAACTCAATAGTGGCCACTGGATTGGAAAAGATCAGTTTATATCTCAAGTGTAAAGAAGGATAATGCCAAAGAATGGTTAAATTACCCAATGATACTTCACATACCAGGAAGGTTATGCTTAAGATTATTTAAGCTAGGCTTTAACAATATGTGAACTGAGAATCACCAGAAGAATAGGCTGGTTTTCAAAGATGCAGATGAACTAGAGACAAAATTGCCACCATTTGATGGATTATGGAGAAAGCAAGGGAGTTCCAGAAAAAAAAAAAAACATCCTTCAAAGGATGGAAATACCAGGTTATCTTACTTGCCTCCTCAGGAACCTGTATGTGAGTCAAAAAGCAACAGTTAACATGTAAGAATTGATTTAAACCAACAAATTCTTAAGATTAGAAAAGGAATATGACAAGGCCGTATATTGTCACTGTATTTATTTAACCAATATGGGGAGTACATCTTGTGAAATGCTAGGTGGGATGACTCAAAATCCAGAATTTAGGTTGCTAGCAGAAATATCAACAATCTCAGATATGCAGACAATCCCACTCTCATGGCAGATAGAGAAGAAGAATTCAAAAGCCTCTTGATGAGGGGAAAGAGGACAATGTAAAAGCTGGCTTGAAGCTTCACATCAAAAAAATAAGATCATGGAAACTGGTCCCATTACTGTGTGACAAATAGAGGGAGAAGAAATGGAAACAGTCAGATTTTATATTCTTGGGTTCCAAGATCACTGCAGATAGTGACTGCAGCCATGAAATTAAAAGACTCTTAACCCTTGAGAGGAAAGCTATGGCAAATCTGGATAGCATATTAAAAAGCAGACACAACATTTTGCTGCCAAAGGGCTGTATAGTCAAAGCTATGGTTTTTCCTTTAGCAACCTATGGCTATGAGAACTGGATCATAAGGAATGCTGCAGAATTTAGGCTTTCAAATTGTGGTGTTGGAGAAGACTTTTGAGAATCCTTTGGGTATCAAGATCAAATCACTCAATACTTAAAGAAATTAATTCAGACTATTCCCTGGAAAGTCAAATACTAAAGTGAAGGTTGGCCACATAATGAGAAGACAGACTCATTGGATAAACCGCTGATGTTGGGAAAGATTGAAGGCAAAAGGAAAAGAAGACAGCAGAAAATGAGTCAGATATAGTGTCATGGAAGCAACACGCATGATCTTGGACAGACTTTGGGAGATAGTGGACAGAAGGGCTTGGAATGCTATGGTCTACGAGGTCACAAAGCGTCAGACAGGGCTGAATGACTAAATAAGAATAAGAACAAGGGATAAAGAGATGGGATCAAAATGCATGAGACTGCCCTTTCCTATGGACTGACTAGCGCTTACTCCAGGACTAAGCAGGGTTTTAAAATAGAGTTCTTTCAATTGACTCAGTATGAATTTCAATACTTCCTCCCATCAGAATTTGGAAATCCATGTATAAAGATTATTCATGAGTCACAAGTGAAGATGGGAGAGGGGAAGTTATTCTGCCCTTCCTTATACTCATATCTGACTTTCTTACATTTTAACACAGCCAGAATTAAAATGCAAGGATAAAGCTGTATCTTTTGATACTTCTAATTCCCTCTTTTTCTCTACCATTTTTTTCTGTAGCTGATCAGACCACAAAAATAAAGAATTGTACCCAGATAACCAGATAAAGAGTACAGGCATTGTTGGCTGCATACATTTGGTTTCTACAACAGCAAACTACTGCATGAAATTGTTGAAAAAATTTTTATTTTGATTTTTTAAAATTAATTTTTATTATTGGGGAGGGGGCTTCAGGGCTATTTCTCCTAGATAGGTTATTGTGCTGACTGAAACCTGTCTCATGGTGTGTGAAAATTCACTTAAGGTCTCAAACATTCCTCAAATAAGAAGCCATAAAGGGAGTCAAGGGCTCCCAAAGTAATTTGACTTGTTTTAGTGGTAGACGAATTTTCCTGGCTGTAGTTATTTTTGAGGTCTGGAAATCTCCCCTTCCAATCAGCCCATTTGGAACCCTCTAAGTGTAGCTTAATTGATAACCTGACTTAGTTTGCCTACAAAATCTGTTTAACTATGTTTGTTTCCTTAGAGATTGTATGAGATTATGATTCTGTTTAACTAAGTTTGCTCAACTTTTGTGACCTAAAAGGATGTACAAGGCAGCTGTGTGTCAAAAATGATTTCTCCATCTTTCTGATGTAATTTTTTTTCTATAAAAAATCCTCTTTAGAATCTTAATTCTTGTTCAGGAACCTGTGCTTAAGCATAATAAAACTTAGGTTTTTACCTTTATAATTTCTGTGTTGTGGCAGACCTATTTGGCAGCAGTAACCTAATACACAAACTCAAAGAGAAGACATTTCTCCCAAAACAAAATGAAAAAAAAATAAGACAACCCCCCAAAACCCCAACTTCTCTCTTCTTAGTCAGGTAACAATATGAATTTCCTCTAAGACTTATGGAGTTATACCCATGTCTTAAAGGATTGGAAACTTTTCTATCTCTAGCACTCTGCCTCTTGCTTTTCTGTTTCTCCATTTTTTTTTCTATCAGAGCAATTTCTCAAAAAAAAAATCTGTAGTTCTTGTGCCACAAGATACAGTAAGCTCATATCCAGCCACTACTGAAGATAGGAGATAGAATCTTTGCCATTTCTCTTCTCCTTATTATACCCAGCAATTATTTTCACCATCCCAGTGGTGCCTCCAAATCTGTAGGGCAGCTCAGTGCTAAGCCCATGTAGCAAATGATACAAATAACTAACTACACAAACAAGACCATTGTGTGTATTTTATGTATAAATTAAAAAATGTATTTGTGTATATAATACATATATATATGTATATAATACATATATATATACTAATTTAAACATACGGGTGTATATGGATGTATATTTTATGTATAGGTAAAAATATATTTATGTTTCCCATAAACATATATACAATGATAAACGTTCAAATGAATGTGTGTGTACAGCAAGGGTAGAGTTATCAAATAATACAAAAAGGACATGTGATACAAAATTAGAATCAGTAACAGTTGTAACCAGCAGATAGACTTTCTGTGCCTTATTCTGTTTCTTAAGGTGAGGTTGATCCCGGATCCCAGTCTCAGAGCAGCCAGTATAAGGTGAGGGTCTCTGTTCAAAGGAACAGTGAACACTCTTATTGTAATGGCTTTTGTATTCAAATCATTGCTGGGAAATAGTTAGAATGTGCTCAATGTGACCTCAGACATGTCAATTTTATCTTTTGCAACCATTCTTTTCTGACTTGCCCGTTCTCTATTTTACAAGCTTGCGTACCTGTTCCCATCTAAGGAAATTCTTACTGTTCTTACCACACCCCCAGTGCATATCTCAGTAGAGGTTGGAGCAGGGTCTGGCCAATGCCCATTCAGCTGGCCCTACTGGATACTGTGAGTCAAGTATTACTTGGAAACTATATGGGATTTTCTATACACCATGGGTAACTCATAGAAAGCATGGCTTTCTTCTGTGATTAAAAAAAAATATGCTCTACTTAAAACTCATGGATTCGGAGCATTCCATGTTATGAGTGTGTATGTTATATATTGTGGAACATTTTATATAATTTTTGTAATTTCGATCATGGGCCAGGGCCCAAATTAATGATCAGCTGGACCTGGGCTTCTTTGTTCTCTAAAGTTTGCTCAGAGAATATCTTTTCTCTGTCAACAAGGCCAGATCCAGCTGACCTAAGAACATTCTTTCCCCCGTTAGCCATTCAAAGATGAGACCTTAATCCTGAGAGACTACCTCACTTAATATTCTACGGGTATATTCTATGTTATGGAATGTTAATGAAACACAAAACCCTGGGTTGTAGTTTCAACTGACCCTTGTCAACACTCTTATCTTATTGTATTTACAAATCTATTCCATTGAGGAAAATCCTCTTCTTATATCATGGTTAAACACACATGGGAATCATAAAAGTGAGGTAACACAGGCTTGCTGGGTCTGCTAAAATAACCTATATAAGTTTTCTCATTCCTTTGTTCAGACAGCCAGAGCTTATGCTCTGACTCCTTGTACATACAAGTAAGCTGGCTTAGCTATGCTTTAAGGGAAAATAATAAACAACACGGATTTTTCTATCACCTAGCTTGTTTGCCTCCTTTAACCAAACTTTCAGGTGTAACAATATATATGAATACATATATGGATGTATATATGATCTATATAAATTTATCTATCTATCTATCTATCTATCTATCTATCTATCTATCTATCTATCTATCTATCTACCTATAGTGTTTAGGGAGACAGCAGTCTGTGACAATCAGCAGGAATACAGAAAGACAATAGATGTTTGATGGTATATGCAGCTTTATTCCTTTTACAAAGGTTTTTGTTTGTTTGCTTACAGATTTACAAAGTCAAAGTGCTATATCCAGTTAAGCATCTATTCTTTTGGAGAAGTAATTTCCATTATAATCAGTTTACCTGACAAATACCCAAGGTTCTGGGAGGAGGAACAAAGAGACCACAGAGAGTAGATTAGGGAGTTAATTTGGATGAATTTAATCCACCTCAGCCACCCAGCACCTGGATTGATGAGACAGTGAGCTTAGCCATCTAGAGAGGTGAAGCTGAGAGACGGAAGGTTGCCTGCCCCAAGAACCTTTAGAAACTTTGGCACTTTCTGCTCCAGCAGGTCGGAGTGCACAGCCACAGACTGGGATGGCACCTTAGGGTGAGCAGGCTTTGGGAATCTCAAACGGATAGTTTTCTGATTGAATGGGTTAGCAGCTCATGCTGCCACCTGGTGGTTAAATATGCAAACGTTGTCCATCAATTGAACTATTTGCTTCATGAGCAAGTGAGATTCTTGTCTTAAAAGGTTTTCAATCTGTGTGGAGGTGACAGATTGTTAAGGTTTTTTTACATGGCATTTTTAGTCATAAGGTTGCATAAGGTTTCTTAGGAACATTCATTTCATTGAAAAATTTTATTTTTCTATTTTGCTTTAATATCATTAAATCCGTCTACCCCGTAGACCTCACCCTCTCTGTACTATGCGATTTTGTCCATTTTTCTTTTATTTTTCTATCCCTACCATGAACCTTCCCACCAATGAGCAAATTTTTTCAAACTGAAAACCGATTCCTTAAATACTTAAATACATCATCTAGCGAAGCAAATTCTCATATTGCCCATGTCTGAAAATGTATTTTTCTTACTGCATTTTAGATTCTTTAACTCTTTAATAAGAGGGGAGTGGCATGTTTCATTTTCAGTCTTCTGGATGTGTGGTTGATCACTGATTTGGCTAGAGATGCAAAGTCTTTCAAAACAGTTTTCTCTATAATGGCTTTATCATTATGTAAATGGTTCTGACTCTGTTTCCTTTCCTCTGCATCATTTCGTCTAGGTCTTTTCCATATCTTCTTAAATTGTGCCTTTTGTCAATTCTTATTATGTAAGAATATTCCATTACAACATTATGCTACAGTTGATTTGACCATTCCCCAATAGAGATGACACTATGTTAGATTCCAATTTAGGCTACCATGAAATAAACAACCACAGATATTGTTGTAGACATAACTCCTTTTGCTTATGTCGATTTCTGTGGGACATAGGCCTAGCAGGAGGTACTTCCACATATGATATTTCAGGATTCTAGGGATTCCATTAGGAATAATAGCCCCGAGAATCATCAGCCTGAGTTTGTTCACTCCCTGCACCCATGATCAATCACCTCAAACTTTGCCGGCTTCTAGCAGACGAGAGCCTCGTCTAATATCAAGAGACAGATTCAGGTCTTATTCACTTCCTCCGCTTAGAGTTGTTATAGGGTCATCCTATGTAGAGCATGTTAATCTGCCGCTAAGGTAGAATGTGGTCTTTTCCTCCCCCAAAGAGTATGGCAGTACCTGTGAACTTGTGAGTCACTGCTGATCAGCAAATAGGGGCTAACAGCTGGGAAAGTCAAAGTCAGGAAGGCAGAGGTCTGTGTGAGCCAGAGTGAAATTTTCCTAAAGTGCATATATGCTGTGAAGATGGAGTTGAGTGAGTAAATGGAGACAAAGGTACTCACCAGCAGCAGGATGGTTTGGGTGGCCCTGATCTCAGGGGAGGTTCTGGCAGAAGTGGAGGAAATGTGAATTTGTTGGACTTGCTTATGATGTCTATACAAAAGAAATACCATATAGCCACTGGCAAAGGCCATGAGCCCCAAACACACAGCATCAGGAAAAGATAATATGATTGACAAGATGATAGCTTGGTACCTTGGAGCAGATTCATAAGAACAATATCCCAAATCTTGAATTTCTGTGCTGTTCCCAGTGTGCCTTGGTCCTTTTATTCCCAAAGCAATGAAGACATTTAAAAGAAGGTGGAAAGTCCACGAGAAGAGACTGGAGGGAAATATGTACTTTGGGGCTCTGGCTTTAAGCTCTACTGAACTGAAACTGCTAGGAGTTATGGTGATGGCCTGAAAGACAGTAAGGAGACAAGTCATTGTGAGGGAAAGACCCCGGGATACTCTGTGAAGGTAGAAGATGATTTTACAACCAGTGTCATCAAGGATATTCTTTAGACCCAAAGTTGCCATTATCTGAGGGACCCCTTTAGGGAGAAGTACCAAGCAGTTGGCCAACGTCAGCTGGGTGAGAATAGTGTCTATGGGTCTCAGATTATGTCCACTGAGATATATGAAGATAAAGAGACAAGCAAGAAAGTAATTTCCTAGGACCCCAATTCCTGTCTGGGAGAAGAAGATGATACTCATAATTTTTTCATTATTATTCATGTTCTTGTTGTCTTGAGGAGAAGAAATGACACCAGAGTCAGAGGGACCTATAGAAAAACACAAGCTGTGGGCATTTTTGAATATTCCCCTCAGGCCTTGATTTCACTCAGAAGGTCCTGTTGAGAATGTCTCCTTCATAGCTTTACAGAGATGTTCTCACATAGCTTTGCCGTATGGGGCAAGGAGGTTGGTGTAAGGGGTAGGATGCTATTCTTTTAAACTCTACTCATTTGGGTAATAGTTCATGACATATTCAAATAATTATCCTTACGATACAGTCTTGCCATAGATGAGGGCTCCCAATGACCATTCAGGGGTAGGATGGAGTCCTGTGGTGTCAGGATTATCAAACACAACTTCCTGGAGGTGCTTTGAAGACACTTTTCTAAACCAGCACTGTGGATCAATCAAATAATCAGTATTAATAAATCAGTTAATAAACATTTCTAAAGTACCTACTTATGTGCCAAGAACTGAGCTAAGCACTGAGGGCATAAAATCATAGGGGAAACTATCCCAGCCTTCAACAATTCTAGTTAACTAAGAAAAGTGTCTCTATAGAAACATACATAAACAAACTGGTGTCACTGTGCAGGCAGCTGGATTATGTCAGGGAGGTCCACTTCAGCCAGGAGTACCTAGAGAATCAGGATGCAGAAGGCTTCCAGTCTCTAACAATACCAGGGTTTGCTTTATGCATATTTGTGACATCAAAATGGCTTGTTAACTTTCCTTTGTAGACTTTCCTGTTTCTACTCCTGTGGTCCCCTTCTACAATTGGTGATTTCTTTCCCTAAATTTCCATTTTGGGGAAGCCTCAGGGTAGCCCTCCTCCAATTTTTTCCTGCTTCTTGATTATCCCTGATAATCTGACTTGACCACCATTCTTCTGCTGCCTTCTCACTCTGGAAGTTCTCTTTGTTCCTGTGGCCTTCTCATGCTAGAAGTTCTTGCTGTCCTTTTGGTCTCCTTCTCCCATTGAACTCTCCACTACCAACTCTGGTAGTTTTCTTAAACGTGAAGTTCCTTCTGTCTCCCAGGCCCCTTCCCTCAGTTAATTACTCCCAGAACTTCCACTTTGAGGAGGGGCCCAGGCCAGACATTCTTCATTCCTCTCCCAAGTTGGCCTCTTATTTTCTGCTACCATTATCCTAGTGGGTACCTTACTGCCCCACTACCCTGCTTTTCAAATCTCTCTATATGTTATCTTCTTTCATTAGAATGTAACCTTTTTGAGAGCATAGGCTATTTTTGTTTGTCTTTCATATCCCCAGTACTTAGTACAGTGCTTGGCATATAGTAAATGCTTAATAAATTATTTTTAATATTCACTCTATGCTAGGAGGGCTACTAGCCGGTAAATCAAAAGTTAAGGAGATAGCCTTTGGCTCCATCAAAATATATCTTCCTTTGGGCAAAGCACCCTCAGGTAAGGAGAGGAGAGGGGATGGGAGGGGAGGGGAGGAGAGACTACTCACAGGTTGTGTTTGTCCTTCATTCTGGACCATGACATCAGGGAAATGATGAAATGATGACATGACTTGCAGCTGACTTTGATTTGACTGAAGGAGGGCTGTGCAAGGTCACTAGCCTCACTTTCTCCTCCAGAGCCATCTGGGTCTCGTGGCCTGATATTCACCAGGATAACTGGAGATGGCTCAGGATGCATTAGGAGACAGTAATTGTTTCTCTTTTGGGCAGGAATCCTGAGGATCTTTCCCTCCTAGTTTGATTTTTTTGAGTTTTTGATTAAAGGGGCAATCCCTTGATTAACTTCTTAAAGAGGCCTGTTCACTGAATGGGCCTTACCTCACTCAAACTGAGAACTTGAAAAGACAGCCTGGAAGGGCCAAGGTCTCCTAATGCATCCTGGGCCATCTCCAGTCATTCTGGTAAATATCAGGCCACTGGACCCAGATGGCTCTGGAGGAGAAAGTGAGGCTGGTGACTTTGCACAGCCCTCCCTCACTTAAATCAAAGTCAACTGCAAGTCATGTCATCATTTCCCTGATGTTATGGTCCTCTTCGAGAATGAAGGACAAACACAACAATTTTTAATATACTGTTTACTATGTGTGTGTGGTGTTGAGCTAGCTCTGGCAATACGTGTGTCAACCTCATTATCAATGGGAACATCCTTGGAAAGTGTATTACCGAGGTAAGTGAACTTATCCATAGCATTCAAAACTTCTCCATTTGCTGTAACTGATGATTCCATATATGGATAGTGTGGTGGTGGCTGATGGAGCACCTGTGTTTTCTTGGTGTTAATAGTTAGGCCAAAATTAGCACAAGCAGCAGAAAATTGATTCATACTTCATTGCATCTCAGCTTCAGAGGCTGCATTGAGTGCACAATCACCTACAAACAGAAAATCGTGCACCAATGCTTCCTCCACTTTGGTCTTGGCTTGTAGACTTTTCAAGTTGAAGAATTTACCATCAGTGCAACTGTCCTTGATGCCATGTTCATCCTCATTGAAAGCGTTTGACAACATGGCTGAAAACATCATGCTAAAAAGCATGGTAGCAAGCATGCTTTGGTGACTGGGAAAGTACAAAAGCATTGTCCATTATCTAGAACCCGGGCAAGCATGCTATCATGAAATTGACATACAACACTGATGAACCTCTCCAGGCAAACAAATTTTGACATAATTTTCCATAAGCCCTCATGACTAACAGCATCAAAGGCTTTGGTCAGATCTACAGATGTTATATACAGACTTTTGTTCTTCTTCTGGAATTTTCCTGGAGTTTTTGGGCTCAGTGTTTGTGAAACTCCAAAGGAAAGTATGGGAGAGAAGATGTGTTAGACTGATTACCAAACTGAAGGTCTATGGAGCTGTGGTGCTGACCTCATTGTTGTATGCCTGTGATACCTGGACAGTCTACCAGCGCCATGCCAGGAAACTGAATCGCTTCCATTTGAATTGTCTTAGGAAGATTCTGAAGATCACCTGGAAGGATAAGTTACCAGACACTGAGGTCCTTACTTGACCTAAACTGCCAAGTGTTCGAACTCTGCTTCAGAGAGCACAACTCTGATAGGCTGGCCATGTTGTTTGAATGCAAAACATACATTTGCCAAAAAGACTATTTTATGGTGAACTCTCAGAAGAAACAATACAAGGACACTCTCAAGGTCTCTCTCAAGAACTTTGGAATTGATTGCATGACATAGGAGACATTGGCACAGGACAGCTCAGCATGGTGTTCCCACATCAGAGAAGGTGCTGTGCTCTATGAGCAAAGCAGAATTGAAACAGCTCAAAGGAAATGCAGGATGTGCAAGTTTGGAGTATCCACCTCAAACGTCCACATGGACTATTTGTGCCCAATCTGTGGTAGAGCATTCCAAGCTCATATTGGCCTGATCAGCTACAGCTGGACAAAAAAAATCTGGACTCAAGCATAATGAGGTCATTTTGGTCCTCTTTGAGAATGAAAGACACCAACCAACCAACCAACCAACAAATATCTACATATACTGCCACAGTATATTCAGTCATTTCCCAATTGATGGGTGTCCCCATAAATTCTAGTTTTTTGCCGCCATGAAAAGAGTATTATAAATATGTTTGTACATGTGTGTCCTTTTGCTTTCTTTGGTCTTTGCGAAGTTTAGACCTAGCAATATAATAATAGTGATAGCTATAGATAGAGTGATAACTTGTCCAAAAGTATGCAGTCTGGTTAATCTAGGGACATATTTCAAATTTCCCTATGGCTTTACAAAACAACGGAACCAGTTCAAATGCCATCCATTGTGTATCAATGTGCTGGTTTTTCCATAACCCCGCCAATATTTCATTTTTTTAATTAAATTTACCAGTTTTATGGCTGTATGCTGGAACCCTCGATATCCTTTAATTTGTATTTCTCTAATTATTAGAAATTGAGATCACTTCCCCCACAAACAGCCATTGACAGCTTGAATTTCTTCTTTTGAAAACTTCCAATTGATACACTTTGACCATTTATCAGTTGGGCAATGGGCTCATTCTTACACATTTAAATCAATTTCTTATATTTCTGGGAAATGAAGTCATTTATCTGAGAAACTTGCTGCAAAGATTTTTCTCTGTTAACTGTTTCCATTCAAGCCTTAGATAAATTGATTTTGCTAACTTAAAAAAGTTATGTGATCAAAATAGTTCATTTCATCTTCTGCAATACTTTCTGTCCCTCGTTTGGTTATAAACTCTTCCCAAATTCCTAGATACAACTGGTAATTCTCCCTTCTGCATTAAGTATGATGTGACCTTTTATATGTAAATCACATACCATTTTTTGAGCTTATCTTGTTATATGGTGTGGGGTAATAACTTATACCCAGTTCTTTCTAGTTTGCTAGCATTTTTTGTCAAATAGAGTATCCTTATTACAGAAGCTGGTATCTGGGTTCATGGAAGAATGACTTATTAGGTTTACGGGCTTGCAGTGTTTCATATCTAATTTGTTTCTCTGATCAACAACTGTACTTTTTTAGCCAGTATCGTAGAGCCATGATGATTACTATTTGTAGTATAGTTTGAGATCTGGTCTTGCTAGATCATTTTCACCATTTTTTTTTCATTTTCCCTTGATATTTTTGACCATTTGTGACTCCAGATGAATTTTTATTGTTATTGTACTCGATCTATAAATAATCATTTGGTATTTTAATTGGTTAGCTCCTTAAGTAAATTAATTTTTGTTGTATTTTTATTCTTTTTGTACTGGTTTAACTTTCTTATAAATAATATTTCTCCATTTATTCAGATCTGTTTTTGTTTTTGAACCAATAATCACTGAACAAACATTTAGTAAGCACCTAGAATGTGCCAACCACTGTGCTAAGCACTGGGCATACCAAAAGAGGCGAAAGACAATTCATGTCCTTAAGTAGCTTGCAATCAATTAGGGGAGCCAACATGCAAACAAATATATGCAAAGCAAACTATATATGGAATAAATAGGAAATAAAAGAGGGAAAATGCTGTGATTGAGCAGGGTTAAGGAAGCTTTCTATAGAAGGTCAGGTTTTAGTTCGAAGGAAAATAAAGGAAGTTAAGGAAGTCAGAGAGGTGAGTAGTCAGAGTGGAGGAGAGTATTAGAGACTTAGGGGACAGTCAGAGAAAAGACCTGGAACTGAAAGATGGAGTGTTTTGTTTGTGGAATTGCCAGGAGATCAGTGCACTGGATTGAAGAGTATGTCTTGGCGAGTAAGACGTAAGAAAACTGGAAAGGTAAAAGGGGACTAGGTCTTGAGGGGCTACAAAGGCCAAACATACCATTTTGTATTTGCTCTTAGAGTTTATTGAGTAGGTGGGGGATATAGTCAGGCCTGTGATTCAGGAAAATCACTTTAGTGGCTGAACAGAGGATGGATTGGAGTGGGCAGACACTTGAGTCTCACCAGCAGCTATTCCAATAATCAAAGTGTGAAGTGATGAGGCCTACTCTAGAGTGGTGGCAATGTCTCAGGAAAGAAGGGGGAGTATTGGAGAGATGTTGCAGAGGTCAAATAAATAGACTTTGGCATCATATTGTATATGGGGGAGGGAGATGAGAGATACTGAGGAATCCAGGATGATTCCTAGGTTGTGAGACTGAGGGAATGGGCGGATGATGGTGTCCGCTATAGTAATGGGAAAGGGGGGAGGTTTGGGGAAAAGATAGTGTTGTATTTTAGATACATTGAGTTTAAGATGTCTACTGGCCATCCAGCTTAAGATGTCTGAAAGTCAATTGGAGATGAGATATTGGAGGTTATCAGAGATATTGGGCCAGGAAAGGTAGATTTGAGAATCATCAGCATAGAGATGGTAATTAAAATTCATAGGAGTTGATTAGATCACCAAGTAAAATAATATAGAGAGAGTAGAGAAGAGGATCAAGGACAGAACCCTGAGGGGCACCTACCATTAGACAGCACGATCTGGAGGAGGATCCAGCAAAAAGACAAGGTCAGATAGGTAGGAGGAAAATCAGGAGAGAATGGTGTCCTGAAAACCTAGAGAGAAAAGAGTATCAAGGAGAAGGGAATGAACAACAATGTCAGAGGCCATATAGAGGGCAAGGAGCATTAAGATTAAGAAAAGGCCATTGGATTTGGCAACTTAGCCATTAGTAGTGACTTGGAGCAGTTTTGGAGGAATGATAAGGCCAGGAGTAGCATTGTAAAGGATTAAGAATAGAGTTAGAGAAGCAAAAGTAGAGGATACCATTATAGATGGCCTTTTCAAGGGGTTCAGCTACAAAAAGCCAAAGTGATACAGGATGATAGTTCACAGGGATGGAGGAACAAAGTGAAGAATTTTCAACTTGAAAGAGATATGGGCATGTTTATAGGACATAGAAAGTGAGCAAATAGAGATTGAAAAGAAGTGAAAGTGTGGGGATGACAGAGGGAGTAATCTGTTTGAGGAAATGGGATGGAATGGGATTACTTGAGTGGGTTATCCTTGGTAAAGAGTAAGACTGCTTCATTATGTGAGACAGGAGAGTAGGAGGAGTCAGCTACAAGAGGTAGGAGATGAGGAAGAGGGGAGAAGAATGAGTTCATGACAAATGGCCTTATTTTTTTTTCTTTAAAATATGAGGCAAGGTTCTCAGTCAAGAGAGTGAGCAAGTATCTTTCCGCTATATTCATAGAATGCTTGAGTGTATTTTGGTATGTAGACTACATTCTGTACTTATTTTATATGGAATTTATATGGAATTTTTCTTTCTATTTCTCCCTGCTGGGTTTTGTTGGTAATACACAGACATGGTGATGATTTATGTGGATTTATTTTCTATCCTGTAACTTTGCTGGAGTTATTAGTTGTTTCAAATGATTTGATTTTTAGTAAACTTTCTATGGTTTTCTAAGAAATCAACACATTATCTTCAAAAAGCGACAACTGGGGGGTGGGTGAGAGGCAAGATGACATAGTAGAGACAGCACACTAAGCAAACTTGACTGACATTTCCCCCCAAAAAACTTTAAAATAATGCATCAGGTAAAATTCTGGAACAACTTAGCTGATCCAAGGGGATGAGATATTTTGATTGTCCAAGACAGTTTAGGGATTGAATAGAAGAGGTGTGTGACACCAGAGTAGGGCCTGCCTTGGAGCACACCCCACTGTAACATGAGTGGTAATCCTTGGAGGAGGATGAAACAACAGGAGCAGAAATTTTGGGTGCTCTCAGCTCAGAAACAGTAAGGGGATTGGAAAACCAATTAGAAAGAAATTATTGGAGAATCCTGACCTGATACTGGGCGTGGGACCAGCAGTTGTAACTATTTTTTTCATATGCATTTCTGGATCACAGTTCAAGGACAGAGAGGAGTGCTTGTGGTCATTTACAAAGGAGCAAGGGCCATGGTAGTTCCAGAGCAGAGAAGAACACTAGAACTCACAGCTGTAGGGAAGTAAAGGACCTGGTCTAGGTCCTTCTAGGGCCCAGAGGAGCAACAGTACTTACAGTTGCAAGGGAGCAGGGGCCCTTTTCAGGTAAAGACCAGGAGAGAGTAACCACATCTCTCTCTGGATCTCACCACCTTTGAAGAACTGAAAACTTCCAGATTTCCCAGAACTCAATCTGAAAACAGCAGTGCAAAAGAAATTTTGAAAAAACAATAGAGAAAGAGCAGATTAATGAATTGGGGATGCAATTAAAAAATAAAACTAGAGAAAGAACGAACTAAAACCCAAAACACTAAATTGGAAATCCTAAAAATTAAAGATGAAAGTAATAAAGTTGCATGCAAAACAACCATTGAATTAATAAATAAAACTAGGAGTTGGTTTTACGAAAAAACAAAATAAGCAATTGGTATATTGGATTTAAAAAAAAAAGAAGAAAACCAAATTGCTGGTATCAAAAGTGAAAAGCGTGAATATACCACTAACAGATGAAATTAAAACAATTACAAGGAATGATTTTTTCCAACTATATATATCAATAAATTTAACAATTTAAGTGAAATGGAAGATTATAAAAATATAAATTGCCTAGATTAGCAAAAGAGGAAATAGAATATCTAAATAGACCAATTTTAGAATAAGAAATTGAACAAGGCACAAGTGGAGCTTCCTAAGTAAAAAGCACCAGGGCCAGATGGAAGTACAAGTGAATTCTATGAAACATTTATAGATCAACTAATTCCAATATTAATTAAATTATTTGGAATAATAGACAAAGAAGGGATCCTACAAACTCCTTTTATGAAGCAAACATGCTTTTGATACCTAAATCAGGAAGAGTAAAGACTGAGAAAGAAAATTTTTGACCCATGTCATTAATAAATATGGATATAAAAATCCTAAATAAAATACTGGTTAAAAGATTGCAACAATATAGTACAAAGATTATACATTATGCTTAAGTGGGATTCATACTGGGAATGCAGGAGTGGTTTAACAGAAGGAAACTTAACACAATTGATTACATCAATAATAAAAGCTAAACAAAAATCCTGTGGTCACACCACTAGATGCAGGAAGAAAGCTTTTGATAAAGTTCAGCACTCGTTTTCATTAAAAACACTTGAAAGTATTGGAATGAATAGATTTTTCCTTAAATTGATAAAAAAGCATTTTTCTAGAACCATTAGCAAGCATTATTTGTAATGGGGATAAAGTAAAAGCCTTCCCAGTAAGACCAATATTATTAAATATTATATTGGAAATCCTAGCAATAACAATAAGAGAAGAAAGAGAATAGAAGGAGTCAGAATAGGGAATGAGGTAATAAAACTATCTCTTTTTGCAGACAATTTGGAATATTGGGAAAATCCCAAAGACTCAACGAAGAAGTAGCTGAAACAATAAATAATTTTAGCAAAATACCAGGATTTAAAGTAAATCCAAATTGATCAGCAGCTTTTCTACATATCACAAACAAAACCCTACAAGAAGAGAGTAAATGATAGCCCCTTTAAAATAACTCCAGAATACACCTGCCAGAACAAACCACAAAGTATAGAAACAAAAGTATAAAAAACTTTTTTATACTAATAAAATCAGATTTAAATAGTTGGAGAAATATTCATTCTTCATGGGTAGGCAGGGGTAATATAATAAAAATGACAATTTTACGTAAACTATTTTTTATATTCAACACCGTACCAATTAATTTACCAAAAGATTATTTTGCTGAAATAGAAAAAATAATAACAAAATTCATTTGGAAGCATAAAAAGTCAAGTATATCAAAGGAACTAATGAAAAAAATGTAAAGGAAGGAGGTTTAGCAATACCATATCTTAAACTGTATTATAAGGCAGTAATTATTAAAACCGTCTGGTGCTGGCTAAGCAATAGGAAAGTATATCAGTGTAATAGAGTAGACGTACAATTTACAGTAGCAAATAAACATAATAACCTTACATTTGACAAGTGTAAAGACTTACGGAAAAAGAATTCATTATTTGGTGAAAATGGTTGGAAAAACTGGAAAGCCTTGTGGCAGAAACTGGGAATAGACCAATATCTTGCACTGTTTACAAAGATAAGGTCAAAATGGATATGTGACCTAGATGTAAACAGAGATTAAAAGAAAAATTGGAGAACATGGAACAAATTACTTGTCAGGCTTATGGGTAGATGAACAATATGAATACATAAGAAATATCAGTATGAGGTATAAAATGGATAATTTTGACTACATAAAATAAAAAAAAAGTTTTTGTACAAATAAAACAAATGTAGTCAAGATCAGAAGTAAAACAGAATATTTGGGGAAAACTTTTATAGAGTTTCTCAGAGAAAGGTCTTATATCAAATATATAAAGAACTTTGTCAAATCTATAAGAATAGATGTCATTCCCCAGCTGACAAATGGTCAAAGGCTGTGAACAGGCTGTTTTTCCAATGAAGAAATCAAAACAACTTATGGTTATATGAAAAAGTATGCTTTTAACCACTATTGATCAGAGAAATGCAAATTAAAACAAACTTGAGATATCATTTTACATCTACCAGATTGGATAAAATGATTAAAGATTAAAGCAACACATGTTGGAAGGGAAGTGGAAAAATTTGGACACTAATTCATTATTGGTAAACTGACCCAACCATTTTGGAGAGCAATCAAGAATTATGCCCAAAGAGTTATTAAACTGTCTATGCCTTCAGTCACACCATTAGGTCTGTTTCCAAAGATGTTTAGGGGAGTTTGAAAATGTTTATTGCAGTTCTTTTTATGGTGACAAAGACCTGGAAATTGCAGAGATACTCATCAATTGGGGAATGCCCAAACAAGCTGCAGTATATGGTTGTAATGGAATACTACTGTTCTATAAGAAATGATGAGGTAAATGATCCTAGAAAGGCATGAACTTACATGAAATAGTGAAGAGTGAAGTGAACAGAAAGAAGAGAACCTTGTATTAAGTATTGTATTAAGAATGTATTAAGAATGACTTTGAGTGACTAAGTCATTTTCACTATAATAAATACAAAATTAAAAATAAAGGACACATGAAGATAGACAATATCTATATCTAGAGAACTGATAAATAGAAGTATGTATAGAATAATTTTACATACATACATATATATATTTGTATATAATAGTAGCTTTCTTTAGAGTGGGGCAGGGGGAAAGGGAAGAAAAAAAGGAAAAAAAAGAAAAATTTACATAACTTTGTTGTATATTTAGAAGGAATAGCGAGTTGTACATAGTGAATTTGCAGTTTCTTATACAATCATCTTTTCTTTTTATTGTACTCTATTATGGACATGCTTGTTTTATTCTATAAATTTAGAAAAATGAAAGGATTAAAGAAGAAAAAGATAAATAAACAAATAAATGAATGAATGAATAAGTAAAAGCCTAAAGCTTAGGACAGTGTCATCCCACTCTCAGGTAAACAGAGCTCAATTTTAACATTAAGTTGAAAGACAAGAAATAGACTCAAAAAATGAGCAAAGAAAAAGAACCTGCCCATAAAAAGCTACTATGGTGACAGGGAAGAGAAAGACACAAACTCAGAAGACGACAACAAAGTGAAAATAGATACAAGCAAAGCCTCAAAGAAAAAATGCAAATTGGGCCCAAGCCTGGCAAGAATTCCTGGAAGAGTTAAAGAAAGATATGAGTGGTAGAGGGAAAATGTGGAAAAGAAACAAGGATGATTCAAGAAAATACTTAAAAGACAATTAACAGCTTGGTAAAAGAAGCACAAAAAATACTGAAGAAAAGAACAAATGCATAGTTGGTCAAACGGGAAAAGAGGTACAAAAGCTCACTGAAGAAAATAATTCTTTAAAAATTAGAATTGGGTAAATGGAAATTAGTGACTCCATGAGATGTCAAGAAACAAGAAAACAAAGTAAAAAGAATGAAAAATAGAAGAAAATGTGAAATAACTCATCAGAAAAACAATTAACCTGGAGAACAGATAAGAGGAAAAAGAAAATAGAGGAGAGAAAATTTAAGATAATTTAAGGCTATCTGAAAGCCATGATTATAAGAAGAGCCTAGACATCAAATTTCAAGGAATTATAAAGGAAAACTGCCTTGATATCTTAGTTTCAGAGGATAAAATAGAAATGGGAAGAATCCACCAATGACCTCCTAAAAGAGATTACAAAATGAAAACTCCCAGAAATTTTATAGCCAAATTCCAGAGATGCCAGGTCAAGGAGAAAATATTGCAAGCTACCAGATAGAAACCATTCAAATATCCTGTAGCCACAGTCAGGATCACACAAGATTTGGCAGCTTCCATGTTAAAGGAGCAGAGTGCTTGGAATATGATATTCTAGAAGGCAACGGAGCCAAGATTACAAGCAAGAATAACCTACCTAGAAAAACTGAATATAATCCTTCAGGGAATATTTTCTTGGCTCACTTTTATAGGCCAGCACCAAGGATGGCTATCACCAGAGGACAGATCCTGTAGAAGTTAGTGATAGAAAATACCATTAAAATCCTAAACCAAGGCTCCCTTCCCTATAAACTCATGGAATTCACTTAAGGAATTTAGGGAATTCCCTTACTAATCACCTATATTAGAAGTAAAATCCATGAGAGCTCATTAGATAGCCAGACAAGAGTCTTCTGGCATGTTGCTGAGATACATAATTTTGTTTTGTAGACTCATTCATTTTTTCTCATAATGGTTAATATACTGTTTTCAGTACGTATATGACAAGATGTCCCTTCCTTTCTCAAATGAGGGTATTAGACTAAATGGACTCTGAAGTCCTTTCCAACTTGGAATCTGTAGTTCTATGAACCTGTGGCTTTACAAAACCACTACAAAACCATTTAAAGGTAAAAACTAGAACTGTGCTATAGAATTGTATAATAGAAACAAAAAGAAGGAAGGGTCAAGAGAGAGAAGCATCAGAGAAGTTTTAGCAGAGAGAGAGAGGGACAGGCCTTGAGCTGAGTTCTGAAAAGAGAAAGGAAATATATTATTTCCTTTGAATCCTGGGGTAAAAGCCATCTTTTTTTTTTTCCAGAGCCTTCTTTTATATTCAATTTTCTTCCCTCATCTTGTAGGAAATCCATACCAGGTTCTGTACCTCTTTCTTCTCTTAAAGAATACTCTCTTTCCTAATAGACAATCCTTATTTCTGAGGCTGGGATGTAGAATGCAACTCACCTGACTGGTCTCAGCTTCTGGAATATCAGGCATGGCAGCGGCAATCAATGTGTGAGTGGGCAGGAGTATGTAAAGCAAGGCCCCAAATTATAGGGTCTTAATTTCTTCTAACCCCCTCTCATTGGGAGCTATGTTTATCATGTCACTTGCAAAAGATGTGACATTGACATTGTCAGCAGGTAGAGCCAGGGATGACCCAGAAACAGAAAACTTTTACCCCAAGTGCAAATTATCATCAGCAATTACTGTTAATTAATATGAGGTCCCCAATGGAAATTAATTATGGATAATGAGAAATGGCAACTGAACAGAAAGGAGCAGCTGGCTAGAAACTTTCCTGCGCTTTGAGGGAGATGGATGAGAATGTTGGATGGGATCTCGCAGAGAGAGGGGAATGTGGCAGTGAATAAGTCTGAGATGTGAAGGCTCTATGTTTCTGTTCAAGATCAGAATTTGGGTCACTAGTTTCATTGTGGCTAAGGAATCTCTTGGGTGGAACTCAAGAGAGAAATAAGGACTGGAGATACACACACACACATACGTACATACGTATATACGGAATAATCAGAAAGGTAGATGAATGACTCAGAGGAAGCAATGTCATGAAATTTGAGGATGGAGAGTGGATCCAGAAAAATGGGCTGATCATCAGGGCCATCAGATGTGGAGTCAGGAAAACACGCTTCAGGCACTTACTAGCTCTGACATCTTGGACGAGGCATTTAACTGCTTCCAGCCTCAGTTTTCTCCTTTGTAAAACGGGGATAAAGAATCACCTTCTTCACTGGATTGTGAGGATCAAATTGTATAATATGTATGAAACACTTTGCCAACACTAAGCGCTACGTAAATTCTGACTTTTTAGTTTTGGGGATCCATCTCTCTGTGTGCTCTCAGGTCCAGAAGCCTCCCTTTCTTCTATTTTACAACCTGCCTCCACAGTCTCAGAGTTTCCACTGCATCCTTAGTGTGACTAAAATGCTCAAACTACAAAGATCCCTATATTTCTAGTCCAGTCTTCTAGGACTTGAATGGCCTTTTTGATTTTTGGGAAAAGTTAGGCCAACTCTGCACACTTGACTACCAGTACAAGTTGTGAGTCCACTTCTAGGAGACTCAGGCAGCCACAGCAAAAGAGGGTCTTGATTTTCCATATGCCTTTACTTCCAGCTTGTCTCCCAGCTCAAGGGGGATCCTTCCCAAAGATGCAACCAAGAATATTTTCACCTCAGTCAAAAATACTTCTGAGGAAGTCTGTCAGGCAGTGGCAGGGCAGAGGACAGTGTGACTATGGGTACAATGGCACTGGGAGGGGCATGGCTGCCCAATCCTTGCCCTCATGAAGGTTGGGAGTAAAGGCAAACCCTAAAAGATGAGGTCCTATCAAATGTCAGCTGTGTCTCAGGCCAGGCTAATACCTTGTGCTTTAAAGAGGAATGACATGAGACACTCTTCATTCATCTAATAGTCAACAAAAGGAGGTTTATTTAACCATGAAAGGGAAGGACAGTCAGAGCTGGGAAAGGCTATTCACCAAGGATTCAGTATGGCTTCACCTGGGCCCAGCTGTCCTATGCTGGTGTTGGTTATGCTACTGGTCCGAGTCAGAAGCCTGAAGGAAAATCTCCAGCCTTTGGTGTCCTGGTCATTTTTGTTCTTAGGTAACCTCTAAGTTCTGGCAGTTGCCTGAGCCTTGGTCTTCTGAGTTATTTAAAACTGCAGGACAGTTTTACCTGTAAAGGAAAAACTGACCTAACCTAGATGGGGTGGGGTCAGAGAATATTTGCTCCATTAAAAGGAGTATGAGAATGAGACCCCGGTTAGAGAGTGGGTGGGAAAGAGCTGAGGGTTGGTTGTACACCGCAGCAGTTCTAAGCAGAAGAGGACCAGGAGGCAGTGGAGAGGGATGGAGTTTACCAGATGGAAGATTCTCTCCCAGGGAGCAAGGCTTCCCCCAGGCCATCTCACTGGATAAAGCTCCATTTGCCCCATGGCTGTTACAACTCTGATCTTTACAATCTCATTATGTTTGTCATGGCCCATCTACCTTTAGGATTTCCAGATTCTGTTCTCTCATCCTGAAATTTTCTGGTCTGAATCAGTGAAATTGTTCTGTGTGTTCACATGACCATAAACCAAAAATATACATTGTTACCCTTACAGACATTGAAGCATATTAGATATAGAGCCGACCTTGGTCCCTCCTCTAACATATGCCGGCCTTGGAGTCTGGGGCAAGTCACTTAAACTTTTTTTTTGTTTTTAATTCAATTTTATTCTATTTTCAGGTCTGTGTTCTCTCTCTCCCACCCCTCCTTCCCATTGAGAAAGTAGGAAAAATAAAACCTGGTAAAAACCTGGAGAAACAAAGCACATTTCTACATTGGCCATGTCCAAAAGCTGTATGCCTCAATCTGCTCTCTGAATCTATCAGCTCTCTATCTGGAAATAGGTAATGTGCTTTATCATGTGTCTTCTGGACTTGTGGTTCATCATTGTGTTGACCAGTGTTCCTAAATCTTTCAGAATTGTCTTGTTGCATAAATTGTTCTTCTGGTTCCTCTCACTTCACTTAGTATCAGTACATGCTAATCTTCCCAGGTTTCTCTAGGAACGTGCCCTTCAGCATTTTTTACACAAACGTATTTTATCATACACACACATACACACACACATATATACATATACATACACACATATGCATGTATACGCATATATGTATTTGCACATATATGCACACATATGTGTATATATACATACACATATACAATATACATATACATAGATAACTTGTTTCTGCCATTTCCCAGTTGATGGACACCCCCTTAGTTTCCAATTCTTTACTGCAATGGAAAGAACTGACACAAACTTTTTTGTATATGTAAGTTTTTTCCCTCATTCTTTGATCTCTTTAGAACTATAAATCTCTAAGAGCTAGCAGCAACATCGCTTGGTCAAAAGGTATGCAAAGTTTAATAGCTGTTTGATCATAGTTCCAGTTGCTGTTGAGAATGGCAAGACCAGTTCACAGTTCCACACAGGGCGTTAATGTATCTCTTTTCTCTGTAGCATTTTTCACTTTCCATTTTTATTACCCTTGCCAATTTTGATAGGTGTGTGGTGGTATCTCAGAGATGTTATGATGTCAATCTTTTTGTGTAAATCACATACCCATTTGGAGCTTGTCTTGGTATATGCTTTAAGTTGTTTGTGTATGCCTAGTTTCTGCCAGACTACTGTCCAGTTTTCCCAACAGTTTTTGTAAATGATGTGTTGTTGATCCAGTAGCTGAGATCTTTTGGCTTATCCAAAACTAGATGGCTATGCTCATTTGATTGTGTATATGGTATGCCTAATCTATTCAACTGATCAACTACTCTATTTCTTATTCGGTACCAAATTGTTTTCATGACTATGGCTTTGTCATATAATTGTAGTTTCATAGATGCCAGAGCTACCTTACTTCCCATTATCCCCATTAATTCCCTTGATATTCTTTACCTTTTGGTCTTCTAGATGAATTTTATTATTATTTTTCTAATTCTAATAAGTGAGTCTTTGGTACTTTGATTGTTATGGTACTAGATAAGTGAATTAGTTTGGGTAGTATTGTCATTTTATTATATTGGCTCAGCCAACCCATGAGGAATTAATATTTCTCCAATTATTTAGGTTGGCCTTCATTTGTGTAGAGAAGTTTGAGATGCCTGCAGGATATCGAGTTCGAAATGTCCAAGTATTAGCTGATGATCTTAAACTAGTGTTCAGGAGAGAGATTACAGCTGGAGATATATAATGTGTGTGTATATATATACATATATGTATATATGCACACACAAATACATGTATATACACATACATATATATGTATACATGCATGTATATGTATATATGTGTGTGTGTATACACATACACACACACATATACACACACACATATGGGATTCACTTGCAGGGTGATGATTTTGAACCCATGGGAACTGATGAACCCATCCAGTGAACTAGGGTACCGATGAAGGAGAAGAGGGTGTAGGATAGAGCCTTGGGAGATATCTATGGGTAGTAGCTGTTGCCTGGATGAAAAACCAGCAAAGAACAGTAAGAAGGATCAGTCAGATAGATGGGATGAGAATTGGAAGAGAGCAGTGTCATGAGAAACTAGAGAGGAGAGTGAATCCAGGTGATGGCAATGGATGAACAGAGTCAAATATTGCAGAGAGGTCAAGAAGGGTGAAGAGTGAGAAAAAAGCCTTTAGATTTGGCAATTAAAAGATCTCTGGTGACACTGGAGAGAGCAGTTTTAGTTCAATAAGGTCAGGTTAATAAGTTTGCTAAGGGTCTAGAATCCATTGAGAGAAGTGGAGGCACTGATTTGTAGGGAAATGTTTTATTACATTTTTTGGAAAACCTTCTTGACTAGTATTGTTTTAATCTAGCTTGGTGTGGCTAGAAATGGGCTGACTTCAGATGAATGACAACAGGGAATGCTTGGATCACACCCAGGTCTTGGGTCCACCCAATGCTGATATTTTGGGCTCCTCAGATTTGAATATTTATGCTTACTGATATGCATCTTGATGCACTTTCAGAAAGAAGAAAACACTGTATACAGTAATAGTAATATTGTCTGAAGAATAATTGTGAACAGCCATGTTATCCTGAGTACTATCAATACTCAAATCAACTATAAAGGATCTATGAAGTTAGATGCTATCCACCTCCAAAGAAAGAACTGGTAAATAGAAATAGTCATAATATGGTATTACATATATTTATAAATCTGTGTCAAATGGTGACCTTCTTTAGTGCAAGGTAAAAAGGGAAGGAGAAGGACATCTTGAAATTTAAAGTGTAATAAAAATAAATTTAAATTTTAAAAAGAAATATTGTGTTGTAAGAAATTATGAAATCAATAATTTCGGAGGACTTTGGGGGGGTTCTTCTGTGTACTGATACAGAAGGCAGTGTAACAACAAGTTGGCTAGCAGCAGTTGCTGAGGTGTAAAACCCAACAAGACCAGCAACAAGAGCTGCTAGCACAGGTTCTTTGATCTGCTTTACCAAGGAAAGTAACTTTAAGGGGTTAACAATATCACTTTAATCAAACATACATATATAAACTCACTTAGTTCAGGAGGAAAAGACAGAAACCTGAACTTCAGAACAAATACAAACAAATTACAAACATACATTATAAATATACCAAATACAAACCAACATCTGGGTTAGCAAAACTGGGGTGGGAGGGGCAGTTACAACGGGTTGCCCAGAGTCACACGCCACTCTTCCAGTGAGTGAGAGCCCCGAAGGAAAAATGCCAACCTCTGGGTTTATATACCCTGTTCAGGGTCAAAGGGTGTCACAACATGTGACTCAAACCCACGTGGCCTAAAAGCTTCTGGTGTCACAAAAGTGATTCAAACCCATGTAAACTAGGCTTTCCCTTGAGGCAAGCAAGTCATCAGACTCCTGATCTAATCAAAGAAACAAAGGCGAGACTCTTCAAGGGCATTTGATTAAATAAGTAATAAAAGAGAAAACAGTGAAAGAAAGTCCCACCTTAATTACTGATATAGGCAGTCAGCAGAACTAGAAAAATGATATATATCATTTATATATTAATCATTACAATAACATTCATTTATGCATTTTATAGAAAGTACAATTATATTTAATTATAATTAACAACAGTATTGAGAAAACTAGTTTGACTTTAGAAATCTGTTCAATACTTTGATAAGCCAAAAGTCCAGAAGACTGAAGATGAAACATTCCACTTATTTGCTTTCTTAGAGGTGATGAATTTAAAACCCAGTAAGAGAAATACATTTTCAGACATGCTAGTAGAAGAATATATTTTGATGGTCTATGCACGTATGTAATAAGGGCATTGTTTTTCTAGCACTTTAAAAAAATTGCTCATTGGTTTCAGGTGTAGTAGAAGTGACAGATAAATAAAAGAAAAAATAAATGAAATATGAGGTTGTGGGGAGGAGAAGGCATGTACTGGGAAAATTAGGGATATGAAAACAATTTATACATTTATTTTTAAGAACAAACAAGATGGCGGTTCCTAAGAAACCATCTAGTCCAACTATACTGAACAGGAATTCCATATAATACATTCTTAACAAGTTATCATCCACATGTTGATTGATAGCTTTTTAATTGAGAAAACCTACTTGGTGCGAAAGGAAAAAGTTCCTTTTGCGTATAGAGCAAATTGGTAGAAAATGTTTGTTATTTTACCACCAGATGGCAGCACTAGCTATTACTCTCAGCCAATTTAACTGGAACCACCTGGACTTGGGAATCTCAGACCCACCTTGGGAGTTATGCAGTCCAACCCATCATGCAAAAATGCCAGGGGGAAGGGAAGATCAAGCTCTCCAATGGAGAAATTGGGCAGCCTTCTGCTTCAACGTCACCTCTTCAGGTGGCTGCACTGCCTCATTAATCTAGGTGTTATGACTGAGGTGTATTTAACCAGTCCAAGTAAGCTCTCAAACCCCTATATAATGGCCATTGGTCCTCCTCCCTGAATTCATTGTATTTCCTTGAACCAGGGATATACCACAACCAGCTTGAACTACTTTTCAAGAAACAATTGTTAAAATTTTGATGTGAGCGTTTATACCTCAGAAACTGGCAAATGCTACAAATCAGGGCATGATTGATTGTCTAGACTTAAGAAAAAGATGGAGAAATGTTTATAATCCTAATTAAACATATTTTTTCTTTTTTTTCTTTCAAATTTATTATTTATACTTAATATTCTTTTCTTTTTAAATTTTGAGTTCCAAATTCTCTCCCTCCCACAGCCTACCACATCCACTGATAAAGCAAGAAATATGGTGTCAATTATACTTGTGAAATCATGCAAAATATATTTCTACGTTAACCGCTTTGCAAAAAAAGTGAGATAATTATACTTCAATTTGCACTCAGAGGTCATCAGTTCTCATTCTGGAAAAGGATAGCATTTTTTCATGAGTCCTTTGGAATTGTCTTGGATCATTGGGATGATTAGAGTAGGAAAGTCTTTCACAGCTGGTCATCATTAAACCATTTCTCTTACTGTGCACAATGACCTCCCAGTTCCTTTCACTTCACTTTGTGTCGGTTCATCTAGGTATTGCCATGTTTTTTTCTTTTTTTGTGAAACCACCCCCTGTTTATTTTTTTATAACACAACAATACTTCATCACGATCATGTGCCACAATTTATTCAGCCATTCCCCAATGGATGAGCATCCCCTTGATTTCCAATTCTTTGCCACCACAAAAAGAGCTACTATAAATATTTTAGTATATGTAAGTCCTTTTCTTTTTACTTTGATCGCTTTGGGATACAGGCATAGTAGTGGTATTGCTGGGTCAAAGGGTATGGACAGTTTTATAGCCCTTTGGGTATAGTTCCAAATTGTTCTCCAGAATGGTTGGACTATTTTACCACTCCACTAATAGTTCATTAATGTACATAGTTTTCCTCATTCCCTCTAGCACACGTCATTTCTGACAGGTATGACGTGGCACCTTTGAGTTGAGTTGAGTTGTTTTAATTTGTATTTCTCTGATCAATAGTGATTTAGAGCATTTTTAATGTAATTATAGATAGCTTCAATTTCTTCTGAAAACTGTCTTTTCACATCTTTTGAACATTTATCACTTGGGAGATGGCGCTTATATTTATAAAACTGTCTCAATTCTCTACATATTTGAGAAATGAAGTCTTTATCAGAGAAACTTGCTATAAACATTTTTATATTACTTCATTGTCTATGGTACCTTTTAGCAAAATGTAGTTTCCCTGATGGAGGAACTAAGTGGTACAGTGGATAGAGTGCCAGGCCTGGTGTCAGGAAGACTCGTCTTTCTGCTTTCTAATCTGGTCTCAGACATTTACTAGCTGTGTGACCCTGGGGAAGTCACTTAATCCTTTTGCCTCAGTTTCCTTATCTGTAAAATGAGCTGGAGAAGGAAATGGGAAAGCACTTCATTATCTTCGCCAAGAAAACCCCAAATGGGATCATGAAGAGGCAGACATGACTGAAGCAACTGAAAAACAAGTTTGCCTGATTATCTCTTTTAATTAGATCTATTTTTGCTTTTGCTGTACCTGAGATTATGATTGCCAGTCCTGCCTTTTTAACTTCAGCTGAAGCATATCAAATTCTGGTCCAGCCCTTTATTTTAACTCTCTCTGTGTCCTTCTGTTTGTGCCTCTTGTAAACAGCATATTGTTGAATTCTTATTTCTGGTCCATTCTGCTATCCGCTCCTGTTTTACGGACAAGCTCATCCCATTCACATTCACATTCACAATTATGATTACTAACTACATATTTCTCTCCATGCCATCTTTTCTTTTTATCATTCTTTTTTTTATCTTGTCCCTCTTTAAAAGTCTGTTTTACTTCTGACCATCACCTCCTCTAATCTGCCCACTCTTTTATCATTCCCCCCTTCTTTTATGCCCTTCCCCTCTTATTTCTCTATTGGGTAAGATAGATTTCTATACCCAGCTTAGTATCTCTACATATATTTTTCTTTATTTGAACCAAGTCTGATGAGAGTGAGGCTTAAGCCTCCATTTCCCCCTCCATTGTAAAAACTCTTCCTTGTACACTTCTTTTATGGGAGAAAAATTTCCCCATTCCACATCTTTCCTCCCTTCTCCTAGGGCACACCTCTTGGTGACCCCTACATTTTTAGGGATCGTTCCAACACAATCTGCTTACACCCACACTCTCTGTGTATATCAACTCCTTTAAATTGCCCCAATAATGGTAAAGGTCTTAAGAGTTATGTGAATCATTTTGCCATATAGGATTGTAAACAGTTTAGCCTTATTGACTCCCCTATGATTTCTCTTTCATGTTTACCTTTTCATACTTCTCTTGGGTGTTCTGTTTGAATGTGAAATTTTTAATTCAGTTCTGGTCTTTTTATCAGGAATACTTGAAAGTCTTCTATTTCATTAAATATCCATCCCCTCCACCCTGAAACATTATCACTCAATTTTTCTGGGTAGGTGATTCTTAGACATAATTCTAACTCCTTTGCCTTCTGGGATATAGTATTCCAAGCCCCCTGCTCCTTTAACATGGAATCTGCTAAATCTTGTATGTCTTTTACTGTGGCTCTATGATATCTGGATTATTTCTTTCTGGATGTTTGCCATATTTTCTTCTTGACCTGGGAACTCTGGAATTTGGTAATAATATTCCTGGGAGTTTTCCTTTAGGGATCTCTTTCAGAAGATGATTTCTGGATTCATTCAATTTTTATTTTACTCTCTGGATCTAAGATAAGGCAATTTCCTTTTATAATTTCTTGAAATATGATGTCTAGACTCTTTTTATAGTCATGACTTTGAAATAGTCCAATAATTCTTAAATTATCTCTTCTTTATTTTCCAGGTCAGTTGTTTCTTCTAATATGATATTTCACATTCTCTACTATTTTTTCATTCTTTTGACTTTGTTTTATTGTTACTTGATGTCTCATGGGGTCATTAGTTTCCATTTGCCCAATTCTAATTTTTAAGGAATTATTTCCTTCTGTGAGCTTTTGTACCTCTTTTCCCAGTTTATGAATACTGCTATTTAAGGAATCCTTTTCTTCTTTGAGTCTTTGTACCTTCTTTCCATTTGGTCTATTCTGCTTTTTAAGGTATCATTTTTCTTCGATGTTTTTGTGCCTCTTTTAATTCTCTTTTTATAATTTTCTTGCATCACTCTCATATCTTTTCTCAATTTTTCCGATACAAGTCGTACCTCTTTCTTTAACTCATCCAGAATTCTTTTTGGCCTTTGGTATAATTAGCATTTCTCTTTGAGGCTTTTCTTGTAGCAGTTTTCATGATGTCCCCTTCTGATTTTCTGTCTCAATCTTCCCCATCAGCATAGTAGCCTTTTTATGGTCAAGTTTGTTTTTTGCTCATTTTCCAGCCTATTTCTTGACTTTGAATTTTATGTTAAAGTTGGGCTCTTGTATTGGGAATCAAGATGGGCTCTTAGCACTTATTCAACCAAGTGCCCTTGAAGAATTTGGCCTTTGTTTCCTTGATCAAATTAGGAGTCTTTGATGACCTCCTTGCCTCAAGGGAAAGCCTAGTTTACATGAGTTTGAGTGACATGTTTGTGACATCAGAGGCTTTTAGACCACATAGGTTTAAGTCACATTTTTGTGACAATTTTAGGTCACATGGTTGAGTCACATGTGTGACTCACCTTTGACTCTGAACAAGAAATACAAAACCAGGGGTTGACTTTCTTTTCTTGGAGGTCTGAGCCACAGCAGGAGTGGTGCGTGACTCTAGGCCAGCCATTGTTATGACCTCCCCAGCTTTGATGTTGATACTTCTCTGGTAACTACGCATAAAGGTTTGAATCAGACAGGGACTGTCTGTTGATGTTTGTAATTTGTATTTGCTCTGAAGTTCAGGGTGCTGGCTTTTCCCCCTGAACTAAGTGAATGATATTTGTAAGCTGGATTAAAATAAGATTGTTAACCCCTTAATGTTGCTTTCCTCAGTAAAACAGATCAAAAGAACTTGGGCTTGCAGCATTCTGTGAGCTGGTTGTTGGTTTTTCACGTCCACAGCAGCTGCTAGCCAAATTGTTGAAATAGCTCTGCTCACCTAGTGGTGAAGAGGCTTCAGGCTTTTTTCCTGCTACTCTATACAGAGTTAGCTCTGGGGGTCTGCAAGTTTTTGGTGCTTCCAAGGTGGTGTGATCTGCGGAGAGGTGTGGTCACTGCTCTCCTGGTCTGTACTCTGGTCTTTACCAAGAAAGGATGCCTGTTTCTTTGTGACCAGCTACAAGCACTCTTCATTCTTGAACTGCAACCCGGAACAGCGTATAAGCAATAGAGCTGCTAAGAAGCACCAGCTGTACCCAGTGCTAGCAATGAGTCCTCTGTAATCCCTTGCTGATGGGTTGTCCTACCCCCTTACTGTTTGAGCTGAGAGTTCCCAAACTGGCTTTTTGTTCAGGTCTCAAATTTCCCAATACATTCAGTAGCATACCATTAAAATGTCAAGTCATGAGTCTCCTTGGGTAAGGTAAAGGATGGTAAGGAGTAGACTTAGATTTCTGCTGCCCACCAAGGTCAACATTTCCTTGAATAATTAATCTCTACCACTGAGGAGAGTCTTATGGAAATGTGTATTGTGCCAGGCTTTACTCATCATTTGATCTTTATAACAACTCATTGAGGGAGATGCTATTTTATCCCCATTTTACAAATGAGGAAACTGAGGCTGGAAGAGGTTTAGTGTGTTTTTCAGTCATACAGGTAGTAAGTGTCTGAGGCAGATTCTGAACTCGGGTCTTTCTGGCTCCAAGTCCAGCTGACTCCATTACAGAACTAGCTGCCCAAAATTTTGTGCGGATGTAGGCACAGGGGCCCTCACTTGTGAGGTTTATTCACCACCATCTCTTCTCTTCTCTGTGTGTTCCTGTCTGACAGTCTCATCCTCCTCCCCCAGGGCACAAAGAAGTTTCTTGTCCAGCTGCTCCTGGCTGCCTTGTTGGCATTTCCCATTATCCATAATTAGTTTTCACTGGAGAGTTCTTATTAATCAGCAGCAATTTATGATGCTAACTTGTAGCTGGGAAGAGTTCTCTCCTTCTGGGATATCCCTGGCTCCCCCTGCTGACAATGTCAGTGTCACACCTCCTGCAAGTGACATGATAAACACAGCTCCCTGAAGGTCAGGGGATGGAAGGGTGCAGACCTCTCAGAGAATCAAGACCTTATAACTAGGGCCATGTCTTTAACACCCCTACCCACCCACCCTCACATAGCGTGCCACTGCTGTGCCTGATACTCACTCTGCAGAGACCAACCAGGTGAGTTTCATTCTATGGCCCATCCTCCCGCACCTCCAATGCTAACCCTGACCCTAAATGTGCACTTCCTACTCTGCCACGGACTCTAACTGAAAATGCCTCCCACCCTAACCCTCCCACTCTAACCCTAACCCTAAATGCGCCTCTGATTCTAACCCAATTCACTCTGGACCTCATAGATAGGTCCCTGCCCTCCTAGAATGGAGTGAACATAAATACTAAATAGTGACTGTTTCTCTTTTGCCTAGGTATCCTGAGGGTCTTCCCTCCCAGTTTGATTTGTATTTTTTTTTTAAGTTTTGATTAAAGGGGCCATCCCTTGATTAATTTCTTAAAGAGGCCTATTCACTGAATGGGCGTTACCTTATTCAAAGTGAGAACCTGAAAATACCTTAGCCTGAAAGGGCCAGGGTCTCCCAGTTTAGCCTGGGCCATTTCTAGTCTTCCCGGTGAATATCAGGCCACTGGACCCATATAGCTCTGGAGGAGAAAGTGAGGCTGGTGACCTTGCAGTGCGCTCCCTCATTCAAATCAAAGTCAACTGCAAGTCATGTCATCGTTTCCCTGATGTCACGGTCCAGAAAGAAGGACAAACACAACAACCAACCTCCAACACAAGGATTATCTATCAGGAGGGAGAGAATATTTGCTAGGAGATGAAAGGGAGACAGAACCTGGCACAGGATGGGGGTAGGGGTGTGCTCCTACAGAAGATTCTGGAAAAACACAGAGGATTTTACCCCCAAATTTAAGAAAGATATTTTATTTCCTTTCCTTCCTCTGAACTCATGCTAGGGCTCCTCCTTCTATCTCTGCCCAGAGCTCTCTGATACTCTTTCTCTCTTCGCCTGTTCCTGTTAGGTCAGACTGTAATGTTATGTAGTACTGTTATTCCTCCTTTACATGATTTCATTTAACAGAGCTTCAGGCTCAGAGAACCATAGATTTCAAGTTGGAAAGGACCTCTAATATTTTCTTTCTTAGAGGAGGAAATGGGTCTGACCCAAAGAGGTGAACTGACCTTCTCTTTGTCACATAGTTCACTTCACACAACATTATCCTAAAAGTGAATGAGTCTATAAAATAAAATAAAAACTGTGTCTCTCCAACATATCAGAAAACTCCAGTCTATCTAATTCCCACATATATTAGTTCCAAAGAAGGTGATTTGTCGGGGGGGGGGGTGTCTCCTTAAACAGCTTCATGACATTACAAGTAGTGGTATAGGGGAGCCTTTGTTTAGGATTTTAAATATATGTGTATACACATATATGTACATACACACATTTACATATATACACATATACACACAGCATCCACATGGATATGCCCACATGGATGCATAAATATGTGTAAACTACTTTCTTTTGTTTAATTCTTTTTTAATCAGCAAAAGTCTGCCTTCTTAGCCTCCCACCCCATCCCACCCACTTGAGTCAAAAGAAATGCACACTCAGTTAAAATAAATTTCCTCACTGGCCATATGCAAGAAAAGGTACTTGTTTTCTTCTGCACTCTGAACCTTTCATCCCCTATCAGGAGATGGGTGGCATGTTTCATCACTAGTCCTCTACAGTCATGATTGGTCATTCCATTGATGAGAGTTCCTAATTCTTTCGAAGTTGTCTTTACCGTTTTGTTATCATTCTATAAATTATTCTCCCAGTTCTGTTTCCTTTACTCTGAGTCACTTCATGCAGTCTATCATGGTAATTCTGGAGCTGTATCTAAGACTGCCTAGAAAGGAGTGTTTCATGCAGGTATAGTAGAACCCACGGCCATCCTATAGCTCTGCCACTCTGAGCTTACAGTATCCTCAAGGGAGCTGAGGCCCGCAACTGCCTCCAGAAGCTCTCCACTAGGTGCCAATTGGAGTTGTGTAGCCTGTGTTCACACCAGTATCTGGAGAGCTGGAACCTGGAGCATGGAAAGCACAAACCAAAAGGGCAGGGATCAGACCATCCACTAGCTCAGACTGCTTAGATGCCTCCTACAGTTTTCATCTCCCTGCTTGAAGCTGCCCTGTTATCTCAGCATTCGATACTCAGACACCACAGGGAAGGGACTTCAAGCAGCAACTGCTCAGGGTTTCAGCTGTGTTTGACTTTTCATGACCCTATGGACCATACTGTCCATGGGCTTTTCATGGCAAAAATACTGCAGTAGTTTGCCATTTCCTTTTCCAGTGGATTAAAGCAAACAGAAGTTAAGTGACTTGCCTAGGGTCACAATAGCTAGTAAGTATCTAAGGCCACATTTGAACTCAGGTCTTCCTGGCTCCAGACCCAGCATTCAATCCACAGAGTGATCTAGTTGCTTTATGCCCCATCCTGTGAAATGTGTTCCTTTCTCTGAGTCAATAGTGTGTGGAACTCCAAATCTAAGTGCTAACTTAATCAGCAGGTGTTTTATTTCATTTGTTTGTTTATTTGTTTTTGCTGCTGTGGTAGCCTCACCTTTCTATGAGGGAAGGATCCTTTCTACAGCGGAAGGCTTCTACCTAGACTGAAAAAGAATCCACTCTCTCAAGGATGTATTTAAAACCTTCCTTATGTGGGAATTCTCTGAAGTCCATTTGAATGTTAATGAAACACTTCTTGCCACTTTTATGTGAGATAATTTACGCCATTCCATCTCTCCCTTTCTCCCTCTCTCAATATATTCCTCTCTCATCCATTTATTTTATTTTTTGGATATCATCCCTTCATATTCAACTCACCCTGTGCCCTCTGTCCACACACACACTCACACACACACACACACACACACACACACACACACACACACACTTCCTTCAACTACCCTAATACTGAGAAATGTCTCATGTGTTACACACACCATCTTTCCATGCAGGAATGTAAGCAAAATAGTTCCATTTTAGTAAGTCCCTTATGATTTCTCTTTCTTGTTTACCTTTCCATACTTCTCTTGATTCTTGTGTTTGAAAGTCAAATTTTCTATTCAGCTCTGGTCTTTTCACTGAGAAAACTTGAAAGTCCTCTTTTTTATTGAAAATCTATATTTTGCCTTGGAGCATGATACTCAGTTTTTCTGGGTAGGTGATTTTTGGTTCTAATCCTAGCTCCTTTGACCTCCAGAATATCATATTCCAAGCCCTTAGATCCCTTAATGTGGAAGCTGCTAGATCTTGTGTTATCCTGATTGTGTTTCCACATACTCAAATTGTTTCTTTCTGGCTGTTTACAGTATTTTCTCCTGGACCTGGAAATTCTGGAATTTGGTGACAATATTCCTAGGAGTTTTCTTTTTGGGATCTTTTTCAAGAGGTGATTGTTGGATTCTTTCAATTTCTATTTTACCCTCTGGCTTTAGAATATCAGGGCAGTTCTCCTTGATAATTTCTTGAAAGATGATATCTAGGCTCTTTTTTTGATCATGGCTTTCAGGTAATCCAATAATTTTTAAATTATCTCTCTTGGATCTATTTTCCAGGTCAATGCTTTTTCCAATGAGATATTTCATATTGTCTTCCATTTTTTCATTCCTTTGGTTCTGTTTTACAATATCTTTATTTCTCATAAAGTCACTAGCTTCAACTTGCTCCAATCTAATTTTTAAGGCAGTGTTTTCTTCAGTGCTCTTTTGGACCTCCTTTTCCATTTGTCTAATTCTGCCTTTCAAGGCATTCTTTTCCTCATTGGCTTTTTGGAGCTCTTTTGCCATTTGAGTTAGTCTATTTTTTAAGGTGTTATTTTCTTCAGTATTTTTGGGGGTCTCCTTCAGCAAGTCATTGACTCGTTTTCCATGATTTTCTTTCATCACTCTCATGTCTCTTCCCAATTTTTCCTCTCCTTCTCTTACTTGCTTTTCCAAGTTCTTTTTGAGCACTTCAATGGCCTGAGACCAGTTCATGTTTTTCTTGGAGGCTTTTGTTGTAGGCTCTTTGACTTTGTTGACTTCTTCTCACTGTGTGTTTGGATCTTCTTTGTCACCAAAAAAAGATTCCAAAGTCTGAGTCTGAATATGAGAGCATTTTCGCTGCCTATTAATGTTCCCAGCCAACTATTTGACCCTTCAGCTTTTTGTCAAGGTATGACTGCTTGTAGAGTAGAGGGCACTTTGTCCCTAGCTTTAGGGGCTGCATGGCTGTTTTCAGAGGTATTTCTACACAGCAAGCTCTGCCACACCAGCCCTCTTCCTCCCCCAAGAACCCCCAACCTGGACTATGACTCAGATCCAAGCAGGCTCTGCACTCCTGCTCTGATATGCCACTTAATTCCTCCTACCAGGTAGGTCTGGGGCTGAAAGCAACTGTACCTGGAGCTCCGGAGCTGAACCATTTCTGTGCCCCTGGGGCTGGGGCCAACTGCACACTCCTTTCACTCCATTCTAGCAATTTTTCCCGCTCATCTTTTCTGTTGTCTTTGGCATTTGTGAGTTGAGGAGTCTGGTAACTGCCACAGCTAAATGATTCAGGGCCCTTCTGCCTGTTCTGCTGAGCTCCCAGTCTGGTTGGTCCTGGCATGGTCCATGCTGGGTTGTGCTCCACTCCGCTCTGCTCCCAACTCCATGCGATAGACCCTTCCCAGTGACCACCCAGGCTTTCCTGGGCTGGAGCCCTGCTTCCCTCTGCTATTTTGTGGGTTCTGCAGCTCTAGAATTTATTCAGAGCCACTTTTTACAAGTGTCTGGAGGGACCTGGGGGAGAACTTAAGGAAGTCCCTGCTTTCCAGCCACCATCTTGGCTCTGCCCCCCTTGCTCTGCTGTTTTACTCCTGGTTTTATCTTGGCTTGTTCTCCAGGATTGTGCTGCATCTATATTAGGCAGTGCTGACATATGTGCTATTTGGTTTATGACAGAGACTTCCCAATCTCTGAGTATTTCTGCTATCCCTCCTTTTTTTGTTCAATGGGCAACACAGTGCCCTGCCAAGCAGGCAGAAACCCCAGGTATCACTACACTTATCTTCAGAGACCCAAAGACCATTGCAGGAAGAAGCAATCTCTGAAGCCTTTCAAGACGCCTGCTTGGTGGAGGGAGTAGTATCCTGGTGAATAGGATCTGCCATACCTCATAGAGGAGAGAGCGAGACAGTAAGTAGGTGCCCCAACACCAGAGGTTGTACCTTGCCACTCAGGGCTGTGGTGGCAGCAATATCATTGACCTGATTGAGGTGGAGGTAAGCAACAGGGTGAGATGGCCCCCATGGGCCTGGGTCATTACCCCAGAGGCAAAAGAAGATATATAGTCTGGGAGTTTAAGGGCAGAGGCTGGTGGGAGGGCAGCTGGGAGTTTCTCAAAAGATTCCTGGGCCAATAAGATACACAGGCAATGGGGCATAGAAATTTATCTTGCCCTACAAGAAAGGAAGGGAAAAGGGGATGGGAGGGGAGTGGGGTGACAGAAGGCCAGGCTGTCTGGGGAACAGGGCAACCAGAATATATGCCATCTTGGAGTGGGGGGGGTAGAAATGGGGAGAAAATTTGTAATTCAAACTCTTGTGAAAATCAATGCTGAAAACTAAATATATTAAATAAAAAAAATTTAAAAAAAGATTCTTTGGCCTCAGGTGGCCAAGGCAAAGGGTAGTCAGTGATGCCTTTGGTAGTCTAAACTTCCAGAGGTTTCACAATCTGAGTAGTCATGGATTCAGAGGTGGCAATAGCCAACCATACCATGTAAGCATTGAAGGGCCTTCCTGGTGTCAGGAGAGTGCAAGTTCATAATGTCCTGGATGTAGTTGGGGAAAAGACACATCTGACCATGGGACAGGGTTGGATATTTTTTCCTGGAGACCTCAGAAGCCAGGCAACGCAATACCAACAATAAGTTCACAGTGTCCTTCATCCAGGATACCAGGATCGAATCGTCGACATACTGAACCAAAGTGGAACTGTGAGGAGGCTGGAAAATCCCGAGATCCCAGAAGCAATCGCATGAAAGAATTGTAGGCGAGTCTCCTGGGGCAGACAAGTCCAAGTTTACCTCTGTCCTTGAAAGTGAAGACAACAGAATTGGAGGCTGGGGTGCACAGGTATGATGAAGAATGAAGAGTATAGATCAATGACAGCAAGTCAAGTGGATTCAGGAGGTACCAGGGGAATTATGGAAATGGAATTGGGGACCACAGGGTGTAAGAGAATCACAAAATTGTTGACCAGAGGTCCTGGACAAACCAATAGATCAGTGTCCTTTCAGGTATAAATTTCCCTTTGTTACGGGCAGGATGGTGAAAAATATCAAACTTAATATTATCTCTAATTTCTACTGTATTGATTTTTATTATGTAATTGATTTTTCTGCTGTATTGATTTTTATAACTGAGTTAATATCTACCTAAAGCCACTTTTCTATGTTCTTGAGATAAGCTTAGGGATATACCTTACCATTTAAGGTAGTTTAAAGGTGTAATTAAAAGAAGAGTTGTTATCACTCATATCATTAGTTCTTGGGACACCTGCTTGTTTTCTCTAAGTTCGCCAACTTAACCTGGTATCATCCCCCAAAAGGTATGTCATCTTTCCTTGCCTGTCCTTGGAAGAGATTTTATCTCTTCCCAGAGGACAGCAAGTCTGATAGTTTTGATCCCCCAGTAAAGATTACAAAAGGTAGGTGGATCCCATAAAACAATTAACGGTCCTTAAGTGTCAGAGAGGAGCATGAATAACTTCCCCTAAATTCCAGCTCACTTTTCTTAGTATAGCCAATTACAAGGTTTCATGACTACCAAGACCCCATTCTTTCTAATGTATCAATAAAGAGAGTGCCCCCTTCTTGTTAGGTTGCCGGCTTTACTGAGGTGATCAGTCTGATCCACTCGGCTAACAGTTATACACATCACTATGTGGGGTACGGGGTGTTCAGGGAGGACTAGCACTTTTGGTATAAGGACTTGCTGAGCCTTTTTCAGGGCTAATCAGTCACCCACCTCTGATATCCACCTGTCATCCAGCTCTTATCTGTGGCTACAAGAAGCTGTAGCATGCACAGTAGTTACACCCTGATAAAATCATCTTGGCAGACATGCTAAACCTAGTTGAGGGTTATTGACAGGCCTCAAACCCATCAGTGAGTTAGGGGGATATCTACCCTAAGAATGTGAAAATATCCCCTAGAAGAATGGGTGGATGAGAACAATTTGTTCCAGTAGCCATGAAGATGACTGAAGCAGGCATTGTAGAGTGCTTAGATCTTGGTCAGACATAGAAGATGCCAAGGTGGTCTACTGCATCCAGGACCATTGCTAGTCATCTTGACTTTTGTCTTGCCACTGGACTTTGATGACTTTGGAAGAGAGAGTGAGGTTGACAACTTTGTGGAACTCTGCCTCACTCAATCCCAATCCATGCACAAGTCAAGACATCCCTCCATGATTTCACTGGTTCTCTTAAAAAACAAAGGACAAACAACAATAACAATGAGTCACTGTTAATAAAGTGATTTTTCTTGGAGTATGTACCTGAGTCTACTTTTATTAAATTTACTCATGACGGTTTGGAGGTTCCATTGAGACTAAGGAGAGAGCTTGGTTCCCCAGCTCCCTTGAAGGAACCCATCCTTTTTTCTTTTAGGTTTTCCCTTCCCAACCCTCCTGCCATGGAACTTGCCACCTGAAGGGAGGTCTTCATCTAAAGAACTGTGGTTGAGACCTGACTCTGCCCTTGAACCCAGATCTTCTCTGAGCTGGAAAGGTAATCACCCCATTGGGGAAAAATTCCCTTTGTCCATCTGTGTCTGTCTTGGCCGTCTTGGGCCACTGTTTTGGTTTGATGCGATACTTTAGTAATTACGGGAAATACAGAACCCGAGAATCCCCCCTCCACTGGTGATGCCTCTCATCTGACACCTCTTTAGGGAAGCCATTAAAAGGTTCCTGAAGACATTTTATAGAAGCGGAGCCCTGGTTTTAGCCTGGAAAGGATACTTTCCAAACAAGGTTGAAGAGGCCTGGAAAGACAGTGAAACATTCTTAGTTAGGATAAAAAGGGGCAGGGGAAATTTAGGCTTTCCATTTGAAAGGGCAGTAACTAAAATTATAACAAACCTAATCAAAGAACCCTGAAAATAGGCCCAAACAGCCACAGTGCAGTGTTCCTCTTTTTTTTCAGGTAAGAACTTTTATGTTCATAATTGGAGCAATGGTTAGTTAGCAACCTTAAATACTTGTTTTCTTGGTATTAAGTCATCCTCAGCTTTCCATGGTTGGCACAGGGGAACAATAGGCCTCTATTCCCCTTTCTTCTCCTACCCCTAGTTCTGTTGTACCTTAATGAAATATAATTATGTCTAAATGGTATTTTTCTGAATTTTCTTCCTCGTTACATGTGAAACACATTCTCATTCCCATGAAGACTAATCCACAGTCAGCTTTTCTTCAGAGAATAGTTGGCTTGGCCTGTCACACATCTAAGGTATTCCTCTGATGATTTGATCACAGGGGTGGTGGGGGTGAAGAGGTGACCCTGGATTGTTTTTTTAATTAAGATTTTTTATTTTAAGTTTACAACACTCAGTTCCACATGTTTTTGAGTTCCAAATTTTCTTCCCCTCCCTTCCCTCCACCCTAAAACAGCATGGAATCCCATCTATGTTCTGCACATACCTTTGCATTAAACTTATTTACACAATAGTCAAGTTGTAAAGAAGAATTATGATCAATGGAATGAATCACCAGAAAGAAGAAACAAAACCAAAAAAAAAGAGAGAGAAAAAGAGAAAAGGAGCAAATTGTTTATCTCAATCTGTATTCACACTCCATAGTTCTTTCTCTGGATATAGATAGCTCTTTCCATCCTTAGTCCTTTGGAGTTGTCTTTGAACCTGGTATTGCTGAGAAGAGCACAGTCTATCAAAGTTAGTTATCACAGAAGAAATATATCTGTGAAATATATACAATGTTCTCCTGGTTCTGCTCTGCTCCCTCAGCATCATGTCATGTGGGTCTTTCCAGGTTATTATGAAGTCCGTATCTTACTCATTTCTTACAGCACAATAGTATTCCATTACATTCATGTACCACAACTTGTTTAGCTGTTCTTCAATTGATAGGCATGCCCTTGAATTCCAATTCTTTGCTACCACAAAAAGAGCTGCTATAAATATTTTTGTACATACAGGTCCCTTACCCACTTATTTGATCTCCGTTTTTAAAATTTTATTATTTATTTAATATTTTTAGTTTTCAGCATTGATTTCCACAAGATTTCAAGTTACAAATTTTCTCCCTATTTCTACCCTCCCTCCACTCCAAGATGGCATATATTCTGATTGCCCTATTCCCCAGTCAGCCCTCCCTTCTGTCACCCCATTCCCTCCCATTCCCTTTTCTCTTACTTTCTTGTAGGGCAAGATAGATTTCTATGCCCCGTTGACTGTATATCTTATTTCCCACTTGCATGTAAAACAACGTTTTTTGAAGTTTTGCTTTTAAAACTTTGAGTTCCAAATTCTCTCCTTGGTTCCCTCCCTAGCCCTCCCTCCCTAAGAAGGCAAGGAATTTGATATAGGCCACATGTGTATCATTATGCAAAACGCTTCCACAATACTCATGTTGTGAAAGACTAACTATATTTTTCTCCCTCCTATCCTGTCCCTCTCTATTCAATTTTCTCCCTTGACCCTGTCCCTTTCTGAAAGTGTTTGCTTTTGATTACCTCCTCCCCCATCTGCCCTCCCTTCTTTCATCCCTCTTTTTTTCCACTTCCCCTTCTTTCCTGTGGGTTAAGATACTCAATTGAGTGTGTATGTTATTCACTTCTCAAGTTGAATCTGATGAGAGCAAGATTCACTCATTTCCCCTCACCTGCCCCCTCTTCCTTTCCAATGAACTGCTTTTTCTTGCCACTTTAATGTGAGATAATTTATGCCATTCTATCTCTCCCTTTCTCCCTCTCTCAATATATTGCTCTCTCATCCCTTAATTTGATTTTATTTTTTTATATCATCCCTTCATGTTCAACTCACCTTGTGCCATATATATATGCACACACACACACACACACACACACATGTATATTCCCTTCAGCTACCCTAATACTGAGGTTTCATGAATTATATACATCATCTTTCCATGTAGGAATGAAAACAAAACAGTTCAACTTTAGTAAGTCTCTTACCATTTCTCTTTCTTGTTTACCTTTTCATGCTTCTCTTTATTCTTGTGTTTGAAAGTCAAATTTTCTATTCAGCTCTGGTCTTTTCACTGAGAAAGCTTGAAAGTCCTCTATTTTAATGAAAATCCATCTGTTGCCTTGGAGCGTTGTACTTAGTTTTGCTGGGTAGGTGATTCTTGGTTTTAATCCCAGCTCCTTTGACCTCTAGAATATCATATTCCAAGCCCTTTGATCCCTTAATGTAGAAGCTGCTAGATATTGTGTTACCAGTTATGTGATCTCTTTGGGATACAGCCCTAGAAGTGCTGGGTTAAAGGGTATGAACATTTTTATAGCACTTTCGGAATAGTGCTCTTCAGAATGGCTGGATCCATTCACAACTCCACCAACAATGTAACAATGTTCCAATTTTCCCACATTCTCTACAAAATTTATCAGTTTCCTGTTTTTTCATATTAGCAAATCTGTCGGGAGAGATGAGGTACCTAAGAGTTGTTTTGATTTGCATTTCTCTAATCAATAGTGATTTAGAGCATTTTTCATATGCCTATAGATATCTTTAATTTCTTCCTCTAAAAATTGCCTGTTTATATCCTTTCACCATTTCTCAATTGGGGGATGACTTGTATTCCTATAAATTTGGCTCAGTTCCCTGTTTATTTTAGATACAAGGCCTTTATCAGAGATACTTGTTGTAAAGATTTTCTCCCAATTTTCTGCTTCCCTCCTAATCTTTGTTGCATTGGCTTTGTTTATACAAAAACTTTTCAATTTAACATAATCAAAATTATTCATTTTGCATGAATTCTTCCTTTTTTTAAAAGTTGAGGTTTATGTGTTTCATCACTGGTATTTAGTATTTGCTATATGATAGTGTCCAGATTTTACCCTAATACTGTCTTCTCCTAGCTCATAAACTGGATCTAGAGACAAAGTGCTGAACCCATTGGTAGCTGCACCTATTCTAGGGTAGTATAGCACTGTAAACCCAGACGTAGAAAAGAAGGGTCAAAAGGAGAAACTTGTATTCTCCCAGTAAATCTTTGCTTGTACAGAATCCATGGGTTTTTCCTTAGTCATGAATCTAGCACCAGTTCTGGCACTAAAAACTGGCCTCCAGTTTTGAACACCATGAACCACCAGAAAGACTCCTGCTAGGGTTTCCTGAAAGCTGATTAAGATCTATGAACTGAGTGCCAGGCCTGTGACTAGGCCCTTCAGCTAAGCCACTTGGCCCCTCAGGAGAGATTCCTGAAAAATGATTAAAACCTTAGGCATTTTTGGGGACTGTATCTCTATCAACAAATGTGAATCTCTCCTCAAATCATTTTGAGCCCCCCAAGATCTGAGAAAGGCCTAAACCTGGATTGGCCAATCAGGAGAAAAATATTTTTGGCTCACGCCGAGCTTAACCTACCCTTATGTTTTGCATGCTCTGGCATAACAGACATGGTTTGCCTTTTTCTCTGAGTGAACTCAAAATGCCCTTTCCTGCATCAGCAACTACAAGGCTAGATGAAACTGACCAGGAGCATTCTTCTGTTTATGACTATCCAGGGCAGGATGCCTTGAACCAGACATTATCTTGAAAAACGGGACTTTTTTTAATCTTGGTATTTTGTGATTATGTTAGGCTTTGTTATGCTTCATATGAGTGTGTGTATACATATATGTGTATAGATAGATCGATAGTTAGATAGATAAATAGATAGATAGATAGATAGATAGATAGATAGATAGATAGATAGATAGATAGGTCATGTTAATGATAAAAGAAACACACAGATAACCTGGATTTATAATTTCAATTGACACCTTGACATTCTCTTATCTTGTCATATTTACAATCTATCCCATTAAGAAATTCCTTTCTCATATTATGGTTAATTCATATAGAGACTCTAATTTTGGCTGACACAGGCATCCTGAGCCAGGAAGGGAGGGAGGGGTTATTATAAAGGAGACCCAAGATTCAATTCTGAAGTTGGTATCTCAAGCATTTTATTCAAGAGACTGAAGAGTTTCCCCTCTCGATTCTTGAGAAGTGGGGACAACTCCTCAGAAAGGAAGAGTGTGTCCAGTATAGAGATGCGAGTGAGCTTTATAGGATTAGTAACTGCAAACCCTCTATCCCCCTTCTGGGTCAGGATTGGTTCTGATCCTTCTGGGTTACAATATTCCCTATATGCCCATCTGAGTTACAAGCAATTGCTACACTGTTGCTGGCCAGGAGTTAACTCTGGCCACTTTGCCTGGGGTCCTAAAGTTTGTGGTTTCTGAGCTCCTTCCATAGGTTGCTGACTGGACAAGATTTTTTTTATCTTTTCCCAGAAACTTTTGAGTTGTCACAAGGTTGGGGCCCTATGGCTCATACTGTGTGGAAACTTATTTCACAAGATTGTCACAGGATTGGGGTCCTATTCATCTTACAGGGTGAGAGGGAATTACTCTGAAGACATAAGGTCCCCTTTGTCTGTTCTTCTTTGGTCTCATTTTCCACAATGGGCTTCAATGCATATCTCTATATGCATGTTCCACAAGCTTTGAGAGAAATAAACATGTAGACGTGGCCTAATTCTGTTTGTCTTTCTTAGAAGGACCTCAGTAAGGTTGACAGTTATGGTGCTGTTTACTTGAATGCAACAGCCCTAGAGACTGGACCCTTCCCCCTGGAGAATGCTGATACTAGAACCTCACAGGACTTCTTCTGAAAAGATACCCCCCATGGGGGTGGATAGTCTCTACTCCTGCTACTACTGGTGGACTCCACTCATTTGTTGCAGTCTGAGTTTTCCTCTCTAAGCCAGCTCTGGGGGCAAAGGCCACATGCATAGGACTTCTTTGTGATTCAGATATCCTCTGCAATTCAGTCTCAAACAAACTAAGCCTAAAAGGCCACTGAGATGTCTAGATGAAAGCAGGAAAGTTTTCACTGCTAGTGCTGAAAGTGTCAGAGTAAGAAGCAGACGTTTGTTTCCTTAGAGCTTAAAGCTGCTTCACTTTCAGCACCATTTTTCTGCACCATTTAATCCCTTTCCTCCTTCCCCTTAAAGTCTGTGGCCCTGATGCAGACTCAGGTCTCTGAACTGAACTTCATCGGGACTTGCTCCTTTAAATGCACAACCTCAGAGGTGCTCCCAGGGAGGCATGCAAGATCCAGGTCCCATCTATTCTCTTTGGCCCTGTCTCATCTAGGAGAGGTGTACACGGCCTGCACTATCAGTCTTGGATCCTTGCAAATTCTCCAAAAGGTGCTGCTGAAATGGACATTGAGAATGGATTACTATAACATTAATTAAGGTGGGACTTTTTACTTTTTTCTCTTTTGGAGCACTTATTTAATCAAGTGCCCTTGATAAGTCTGGCCTTTGCTTCTTTGATTAAAGTAGGAATCTTTGATGACCTCCTTGCCTCAAGAGAAAGCCTGGTTTGCATGGGTTTGAGTGACATGTTTGTGACGCCAGAGGCTTTTAGGCCAAATGGGTTTCAGTGTCATGTTTGTGATGCTTTTAAGTCACTTGGGTTTGAGTCCCACATTGTGATGCCCTTTGATGCTGAACAAGATATATAAACGCGGAGGTTGGTGTTCTCTCTTGGGACTCTCAGTCACCGCAAGAGTGATGTGGGACTCTAGGCAGCTGCGTTAAGAGACACACAGCTTGTAAACCCAGATGCTGATGCTTTCCTGGTAACTACAAATTGTGATTTGGTCTGTTAATATTGTGTATGTTTGTAATTTGTTCATATTTGCTCTGAAGTTCAGGGTGCTAGCTTTCCCACCTGAACTAAGTGGATGATATTTGTATGTTGGATTAAAGTAAGATTGTTAACCCCTTAAAATTATTTTCCTTAGTAAAGCAGATCAAGGAACCTGTGTTGGCAGCTTTCTGTGTGCTGATTGTTGGTGGGTTTTACACCCTTACAGCAGGTGGTAGCAGATTGTTGCTACAGTTACTTGGATACGGAGACTTGATGTTAGTTAACATTGGTGATAATGATTATATAGATTTGAATTAATTATATTTAAGTTTTCTTGGTTATCTTGCTGACATATTGTGTTGTTAAGCAAAATGGGCTCCTTAGCACTTAGTTCAACAAGTGCCCTTGAAGAGTTTGGCTTTTGTTCCCTTTGAGTAATTTAGTATATTTCACTGAGCCTTACTAGGTGCTAAGCCCCAGGCCCAAACTCCTATTAGGTGTAAAACCTTAGTGGGTGTGGATTGGCAACTAAGGTGGGGCCCAAGGTGGGGCTAACTCCAGGGAGGGCCTAGTTTACTTGTCTGGGAGAGAAGAGGCTCTTAGACCACGTGGGTTTAAGTCACCTCTTTGTGACGATTCTAGGTCACGTAGGTGAGTGGCATGTGTGACTCACCCCTGACACTGAAAAAGATATAAAAAAAGGGGTTGGCCTCCTCTTCCTTGGAGCTCTTTGCCGCAGCAGTGGTGGCTCGCGTGAGTCTGGGCCAGCCCTTGTTCTGAGCTCCCGGGCTGAAACTAGATGTTGGTAACTACGAATCTGTATTGGGTCTGTCTGTAGATGTTTGTACTTTGTTTGTAATTTGCTCTGAAGTTCAGGGTGCTGGCTTTTTCCCCTGAACTAAGTGAATGACATTTGTGTGCTGAATTAAAGTAAGCTCATCAAACCCCTTCACTTTGCTTTCCTTAGTTAAGCAGATCAAAAGAACCTGTGCTGTTGGCAGCTTTCTGGGTGCTGGCTGTGGGTGGATCTTATACCCCCACAGAAGCTGCTAGCCAGATTGTGGAAACACATATAAATCTCCCTTCTCAAAACTAGTCCATTCCATTATGACCCTCTAAGTAGTTTAATTTGTACCTGACTTAAAGTAACTATGCAGTTTTGGGAACTGTGAGAAAAACTTTATTGGATTGTTTGAGCCTAGCTCTGCATGGCTGGGAAACGGAACCATCTCAATATACCTTTATCCAAGGACCTCTGTTATGCTGTTTCCTCTCAATTGTCAACCCATATGTCTTCTAAAGGCCCCATCAGGTCTTTCTGCCTACTCCCACAGCTGCCACCTTGTGGTTGTGGACTCCTGGGTCATCTGAAGATGCCTGCGCCAAGCAGACATCTCTTCCCACTCCCTGAGGAAGAGCAAAGTTTTACCATGCCTTCCTTCATCTGCAGGTGGTACCTTTTGTCACATCTTTCCAAAAGGAGGGGAATGTGAACTATTTTGAGTGCTTCCCCACCCACGACCTGAAAAATGCCTAAAATCAGGATTGGCCAATTAGGAGAAAGACATTTTTGGCCCACTCTGAGCTTAACCTACCATAATACCTTTTGTGCTCTGGCATAATATATATGCTTTGCTTTGCTCTCTGAGTAAACCTAGGTTCTCCTTCTGGATTTTGCTGACTGGAAATATTCTTCTGCCAATGACAAGGTGCCTTGAACCTGACACTATTTGGAGTAATGGCATCCTTCTTCCTTGTCATATATGAGTACTGTTATGCTATGTTATGTCCTGTTAATGATAGAAAGAACACAGACATCCTAGAAGTATAATTTCAATTGACACTTTGACCCATCTCTTATATTATTGTATTTATGAATCTATCCTATTAGGAATATTCCTTTCTTGTACTATGGTTAACACAGATGGTGATTATAATTTTGACTGACACAGGCATCCTAAGTCAGGGAGGGAGGAGGAATTGCTCTGAAGATATAAGGTCCCCATGCTTTATCTTTCCTTGAGTTCATTGTCCCAATGAACTCCCATGCATATCTCTATATGCATGATTCACCAGCATTGAGAGAGATAAACATGCACATGCTGGCTAATTTTGTTTGTCTTTCTTAGAATAAACTCTGTAAGGGTTTATGGTTGATAACAGAAATAGTGAATCTGCAAAGAAAAATCTATCTGTATTCTGAAAACTGGAAAGTAAGATTCCAAGGTGTAGTAGGAAGGCCGAATTTATAATCTCAAATATAATCATGTATATGTTTGAATGGTTCAAAATCGCAAGGTATGAGAGATTCTCTAAGTAGAAAACAACAAAAAATTTATTTAGGCCCCACCGCAGCAGATCCATGAACCAGCCTCCCCATTCGACATCTTGACAAAAAGACTCCAGGCCCAGAAAGCCCGCCTCACAAGAGTAACCAGGAGGCCACAGAAAAACAAGATAGTATTTAGCCAAATCATTTTTACTGGCCTCAAGTTCTTGCTTGTACTCCTGGGTCTACACAAGGGTTAGCTCTGCCTCCACAGCTTCCAACCTCCGCAGCAGCTTCTGCTTCCGCTGTAGTTGTCTCTTGGCTCGCCTTTCCTCACAGCCCAGCCTCTGGCGTTCTCAAGCCCCTCCTCAACCAGAACCAGAGACCATTGGTTCCGGAGTTGGCCCCTCTTAAGTCATTAATCTACACCCACACAGGTTTCACACCTGATAGGGCTTTGGGCCTGGAGCTTAGCACTTAACAGCTGAAAGTACTTCCACTCAAAAGAAACAAAAGCCATGCTAAGGAGACAATTTTGCTTAACAACACACAAGGTGAGGAGTAAGTGAAAAAGAAGTAAAAAAATAGTAAGTAAAATTTAATTTGGAAAAATACTTTGTGCTACTTCTCTGAATGATATGACAGAACTTAATTGTTATTTGAACTGAACATCTTAAATGGACTTTGGGAAGTTTGCAGCTAGGATTAATACTAAGATTATGCAGTATTAGCCTCTCTCCCCTTCTGGGAGAGTGAGAATAGTAAATGGCGATTTCATTCCCTAATGAATAACATAATTACAACAATTAGCAATAATTCAACAGTTTATAATTGCTTTAGATAAATTAATGACAAAGTCACCTGAGTTGCAATGAAATATGTAATTTAGGAAGTGAAAGTTTGGTAGGTAATTGGTTTTGTTTAACAACAGTTTGTTCTAAAGGAGAAATTCAGTACAGTAAAGATTTGTTTTATAGATAGTCTGGGATATGATTGCAATATAGACTAGAGAAATTAAACAAGCAAAAAAAGTTTAGGGGAAGAATATGAAAGAACTTAAAAAGTGCAGTTTTGAAGGCTGCTGGAGAGGTGTAGAAAGAAAAGAAGGTAGAAAATTTGAGCAAAAAGTTTAAGAAAAAAGGGAGTTGGAGTTTTGCAAAGAGGTGTGAGGGAGGTTTTTTGATCTCTTGCTATAACAAGGATTTGAGAAACATTATGTGAACATACCTATAGGATGCCATACAGGGCTGTTGACACCTTGTTTTGGGCTGCTTGCTATTTCTGTTTTTAAAAATAAATAAATTAATTAATTTTTAGTTTTCAACCTTCACTTCCATTAGTTTTAAATTTTCTCCTCCTCCCTCCCCTCCTTCCTCCTTAAGATGGCACGAAATCTGATATAGGTTCTACATATACATTCTTATTCAATATTTTTTCACATTAGTCATGTTGCATAGAGAAATTAGAATGAATGAGAGGAACCACGAGAAAGAAAAAACAAAACAGGACAAAACAACAAAAGAAGGAGCAAATAGTATGCTTCCATTTTCATTCAGACTCCATGTTTCTTTCTCTGGATGTGGATGGCATTTTTTATCATGAGTCTTTTGGAGTTGCTTTAGGTCTTTGCATTGCTGAGAAGAGCCAAGTTTATCAAAGTCAGTCATTATAAATGAGGCTGTTACTGTATACAATATTCTCCTGGTTCTGCTTGTTTCACTCAGTGTCAGTTCATATAAGTCTTTCCAGGTTTAACTGAAGTCTGTCTGCTCATCATTTCTCATAGCACAACAGAACTCCATTACAATCATATACCACAACTTGTTCAGTCATTCCCCAGTTGATGAGTATGCCCTCAATTTCCGGTTGTTGGCCACCACAAAAAGCACTGCTATAAATATTTTTTGTATATGTGGGTCTTTCCCCCATATTTATGATTCTTTGGTATACAGCCCTAGAAGTGGTATTGCTGGATCAAAGGGTATGCACATTTTTATAGACCTCAGGACATAGTTCCAAATGGCTCTCCAGAATGGTCGGAGCACTACACCACTCCAGCAATAATGTTCCATTTCCCCACATCTTTTCCAGCATTTATCAGTTTCCTGTTTTGTCATGTTAACCAATCTGATAGGTGTGATATGGTGCCTCAGAGCTGTCATTTGCTGTTCTCTAATAAATAGTGATTTAGGGCATTTTTTTCACCTGACTGTAGATAGCTTTAATTTCTTCCTCTGAAAACTGCCTGTTCATATCCTTTGACCTTTTCTCAATTGGGGAGTGACTTGTATTCTTGTAAATTTGAGTCAATTCTCTATATATTTTAGAAATGAGGCCTTTATCAGTAAAAATTCTTTCCCAATTTTCTGTTTCCCTACTAATCTTAGTTGCATTGGCTTGGTGTGTGCAAAAACTTTTCAATTTAATGTAATCAAAATTATCTATTTTCATTTCATAAAATTCTCTATCTCTTGGTTGGTCATAAATTCCTCCATTCTCCATAAATCTGACAGGTAAACTATTCCTTGCGCTCCTAATTTGCTTATAGTGTCTGTGTTTATATCCAAATCATGTACCCATTTAGACTTTATCTTGGTATATGCTGTAAGACATTGGTCTATGCCCAGTTTCTGCCATACTATTTTCCAGTTTTCGCAGAAGTTTTTGTCAAATAGTGAGTTCTTATCCCAGAAGCTTGGGTGACTTCTTGCCATTTCAAGAAGGAAGTAGGTTAAGGAGTATAATGGAGAGGTATTAGCAGGTGGCAGGATGATAAAGTCAGGACCCATCAGCATCTATTGAGTACTTTTTATTTGTAAAGTATTCTGATAGCTCCTTCAGGAGGAATACTAAAGAAGTGGAAATAGTTGTTAGAATTGAGAAGTCTTTTTTCTGCCACATTCCCACGGGGAAAAAGAAATACAAGCAAATCTATAGGAACATAAAGCAGCTTTGGCATTGTTAGAAAACAGAAACCCATTGCATTCTGATCCTATAAGGAAGACTAGCATAATTGGATCTCTCTGAGCTTACCTAGCTGCCTGCACAGCGGCACCAGTTTCTTCAATGTATCTTTATTTATGACATGTTCCTTCCCTTAGGGGCATCCTTGAGTGAGGAAAAGTTTTATTTATGTTTTTGTATATGCAGCACTTAGTTCAGCCCTTGGCTCTCAGCAAGCATTTAATAAATGTTTAGTAGCTGAATGGTCAGTGCTATTGATCGATTCCCAAAGCAAAAATGCTGCTTAAGAAATTGCCTTCGAAGCATGTCTTGGGGGGTGGGTTTAATAATTTTGACCACTATGTCTTCCCACTGTTCCTAACCAGTCATGGAGGGTACACCTCATGACTATTGTGATCATACATCATATGATCATTATAAAATTATAATCATGGTGATAATTATTTGAATGGTTCATAGACTACAACTCCCCTTCCCTAAAGCCAATCCATTGTTCACAGACCTTAGGGGGCAAGGTTGGATGTAAGAATTTCTGTACAATGAACTGAAGAAAATATCATCATAGGTTCTTCCTCCTGAGTTTAGAAGGCAGTATTCACAAATACCATCAACTTGTGTTTTCTTCTAGGTCCATCTGAATCTCATGGACATTCTTTTCCCCCAAACACAAAAAACATGATCCTGACTATTTTCTTCTTTTCCCAAACAGTAATTGGAGTTACAGGAAATTTCTTTCTTATTAGTCTCTTCATCATCATGTTTCTCAGGAGACATAGGCTTAGACTCATAGACATGATTCTCACACAGCTCACACAACTGTTTGGCACTTCTCTCAAAGTGTGTCCCTCAGACAATGGTAGCCTTGGGAATGAAGAATTTCCTGGATAACACTGGCTGTAAAATTACTCTGTACTTTCAAAGAGTTGCTCGATGTCTTTCTGTCACCTTGACCTGCTTCTTGAGTGGCTTTCAGGCCATCACCATCAGCCCTAGCAACTCAAG
>CM053622.1:818202479-818219601 GCA_028646595.1 Phalanger gymnotis
CAGGGCAACCAGAATATATGCCATCTTGGAGTGGGGGGGGGTAGAAATGGGGAGAAAATTTGTAATTCAAACTCTTGTGAAAATCAATGCTGAAAACTAAATATATTAAATTTAAAAAATTAAAAGTCATTAAAAAAACAAATAAGAATGAATGTTGAAATGACTACATATAATTGGAAAAATAAAATACTAATAAAAATTGGATGCTATAGCATATGGTAGATATAGGTTTAATATTGATATTACTTTATTATCCATGGTACCTTTTATCATAATGTAGTTTCCCTGTTTATGTCTTTTAGTTAAATCTTTTTTAGCTTGAACTCTGAGAACATGATTGCTACCCCTGCTTTTTTTTTTCATCAGCTAAAGCATGATGAATTCTGTTCCAGCCCTTTATTTTTATTATGTGTATCTTTCACTTTTAAATGTGCTTCTTCCAAACAACATATTGTCAGATTCTGGTTTCTAATCCATTCTGTTATCTTTTTCCTTTTTATGGGTGAGGTAATTTCATTCGCATTCAAAGTTATAACTGCTACTTGTGCATTTCCTTCTATCCCATTTTTCCTCACTGTTTATCCTTCTTGCCATCTCTTTTTACTCAATGTCTCCTGGGATGTCTGCCTCTGTAATCCACGCCCCTTGTAAGAATCCCTCCCTTATCTTCTCCCCTTACCCTCCTATTCCTTAATCTACTGATCTGTCTAGGAGTTTTCCCTTATCATCTCCCCCTTTTAAGAATCCCTCCTTTATTGTCTCCTCTTACCCTCCTCTTTCCAGATCTGCACACCCTTCTAAAAGGCCCTCCCTTATCCTGTTCCCTCACTCTTCTATTTCTCTGAAGTAAAGAAGACTTTTATACCCTTCCAGATGTATATGTTATTCCCTCTTTAACTCAGTTCTGATGAGAATAATGATCTAGGACCACCAGCCCTCCACTCTTTCCTGTCTCCACTATACCAGCTCTTCCATTCATGCCTCTTTTGTATGAGATAATTTCTCCATTTTATTTCTCACTACCCAATTTTATTTTTTAAGATCATGCCATAATATTCAATTCAACCCCAAGCCTTCTATCTATGTACATTCTTTCAAATTGCCCAAGTACTGATAACATTCTTAAGAATTACAGATACCAGTTTCCCATATAGGATGTATGGATTTTGTCCTTATTAAGCCCTTTATGATTGGTCTTTATTATTGACCTTCTTATGTTTCTCCTGAGTCAGTTGGTCAAATTTTCCATTCAGTTCTGGTCTTTTCTTCACAAATACCTAAAAGTTCTTTAGTTCATTAAATATCCTTTTTTTTTTTTGCCATTCAGGACAATGCATAGCTTTTTTGGGTAAGTTATTCTTGTTTGCAGGCCCAGCTCCTTTGCTCTTTGGAATATATTGTTACATTCCCTTCCATCTTTTAATGTAGAAGCTGCTAAAATTTGTTTTATCCCGACTGTCACTCCACAGTGTTAAGAATTTTTTTTTCTAGTTTCTTGTAGTATATTCTCCTTGAAATGGGAAGTTTCAAAACTTAGTTATAACATCCCCTTGGGTTTTCATCTTGAGGTTCTCTTTCAAGGGGCGATTAGTGGATTTTTGCTATTCTCATTCTAAAACTTCGGGGAAATTTTCCTTAATAATCTCTTTCAGTATAGTGTCTAGACTACATGTGCACCACATTGATTGATCCTTCCTTTAACTTAAATACTTAGAAACAATTACAAGGTTATTAATTGGTCTCATTTCAACACTGTTGTGTCTCTGGGAAGAGAAGAAATCCAAGAAAAGGGTGAGAGATGGGGAACAGCTTGTGGGTGGAGCAGTTAGGACACATATATAATTTATAAATTAAGTTTGCTGTCTTATAAGGGCACAGTTCAGAGTACCCCAAAACAATTCCAGTAGTAATATCAAAGATCACAGGTCACCAAAACAAATATAATAATAATGAAAAGTTTGAAATATTGTGAAATTACCAAAATGTAACAGAGATACAATGTGAACACGATATTGAAAAATGGTGCCGATAGATTTGCTCAATGCAGTGTTGTCACAAAACTATAATTTGTAAAAAATGAAACAAAACAAAAAACCCCAGAGTATCTGCGAAGTACAATAAATCAAAGCACAAGAAAAGGAGATATGGTGGTAGTTACTTTTGGACACAGCAAGACCGCTACAAGGTCTGAAACCCAAAGATGGTAAAGAAAGGAGAAAAAGTTTGATATGTAGAAACCTATTTAGAGCCACTCTTTGTGGTGGAAAAAAATGGTAAAATGGGGTGCCTCATCAAGGGGATATCAAAAGTCTAGAGAGGGTGAATCAGAGCCAGGAAACGAACAAAGAATAGATGAACTGGGAATTTCCTCAAGGTAGAGGTTCAGGGAAGAGCTCATCATTAGGAGGAGATCATAGAGGGGGAACAAACTTCCTAGGTGCAGTGGCCATAAGAATTCAGAGTGCTTCTCAGGTATTAGGGTATCTGCAGCATAGTGGTGAAGGCCAGAGAGTAAGAATCACAGACAAATAAGAATTGGCTGGCCTGAGTTTCCTTCATGAGGGACATTTGGGGAGCAACTCATGAATGGGAATATCTACAAAATGGGAACATCTACAATGTTTGGAACATCTACAAAAGCCAGAAAAGGAAAGCTAGGAAGATGTTTTCATGTAAATGGAGACCACACGAAGGGGAATACTGTCCAATAAGATGCTAAAATGAGTTTTGAGACTGGCTTTAGAAACACAGGGAGTAAAGAGAGATAAACAAGTTTTATTCAACAGAAAATATGAAGGTCTTGAAGACTTGAGCAGAGAGTGATCAGATCAGTGCATTAAAGACATACATGGGGCCATTTCATGACACTATCCATCCATCTCATTCTGTGGCATCCCCTATTCCTTTTGCCTTCAATCTTTCCTAACATCAGCATCTTTTCTATGAGTCTTGTCTTCTCACTACGTGACCAAAGTATTTCAGCTTCACCTTTAGTATTTGACCTTCCAGTGAATAGCCTGAATTAAGTTCTTTAAGTATGGACTGATTTGATCTCCTTATGGTCCACTGGACTCTCAAAAGTCTTCTCCAGCACTACAATTCAAAAGGGTTGATTCTGTAGAACTCAGTTTTAATTATAGTCCAACTCTCAAAGCCATACTTTGCTTACAATGCCATGCAAAGCCATAGCTTTGATTACATAGACCTTTGGCAGCAAGATGATGTCTCTGCTTTTTAGTATGCTATTCAGATTTTCCATAGCATTCCTTCCAAGGAGCAAACATCTTTTAATTTCACAGCTACAGTCACTGTCTGCATTTTTCTTTGTGCTCAAAAATACAAAATCTGGCACCTTTAACAAGTCTTCTACCTCCATTTGAAAGGAAATTAGAGGAATAGTTGCCAAGATCTTTGTTTTTTTTTTTAATTATTTTTTTTGTTAGTTCACTACACTCAGTTCCACAAGTTTTTGGGTTCCAAATTTTCTCTCCCTCCCTCTCCTCCTTCCTGTCCCCCAAGACAGCATGTAACCCAAAATAGGTTCTACGTACACCTTCACACTGAACTTATTTATATAATAGTCCAGTTGTAAAGAAAAATTATAACCAATGGAATGTATCATGAGAAAGAAGAAATGAAACCAAAAAAGAAGAAAAAAAGAGACCAAATAGTTTGCCTCAATTTACATTCAGACTCCATAATTCTTTTTCTGTATGTGTGCAGCTTTTTCCATCATTAGTCTTTTGGAGCAATCTTTGAACCTTGCATTGATGAGAAGAGGCAAGTCTATCAAATCCTTACATATACCATGTGTCTATAATTGTGTATAATGATCTCCTGGTTCTGCTCCCCTCACTCACCATCAATTCATATAAACCTTTCCAGGTTATAATGAAGTCTGTCTGCATTTCTTACAGCACAATAGTATTCCATTACATTTAGATACCACAATTTGGGGCATCCCCTTGTTTTCCAATTCTTTGCCACCACAAAAAGAGTTGCTATAAATATTTTTGAACATACAGGTGCCTTTCCCACTCGTATGATCTCTTTGGGATACAGCCCTAGAAGTGGTATTGCTGGGCCAAAGTGTATGCACATTTTTATAGTGATTTGGGCATAGTTCCAAATTGCTCTCCAGAATGGCTGGATCAGTTCACAACTCTACCAACAATGTAACAGTGTTCTAATTTTCCCACATCCTCTCCGGCATTTATCATTTCCCTGTTTTGTCATGTTAGCCAATATGACAGGAGAGATGTGGTACCTAAGAGTTATTTTGATTTGAGTTTTGTTTTTTTTTTTTTAATGTTAGACTTCAGGCCAGCTTTTACAGTATCCTCTTTCACCCCCATCAAGAAGTTTCTTAATTCCTCTTTACTTTCTGCCATTAGAATTGTATCATCTGCATATTTGAGATTATTGATATTTTACCAAGCAGCCTTAATTCCAGCTTTTGATTCATGCAGCCAGGCATTTCATATAATGTTTTCTGCATATAAGTTAAATAAATAGGTGACAATATACAGCCTTGTTATACTCCTTATCCAATCTTAAACCAATCAGCTATTCCATGTTCCATTCTAACTTTTGATTCTTGGACTATGTACAGGTTCCTAAGCAGACAAGTTGTTGTTGTTTGTCCTTCATTCTGAAAGAGGACCAAAGACATCACGAGAGAGATTTCTTGGTTTTCATAGTAATTGGATATAAGTGAGGCAGAGCTGCACAGTCATCAGCCTCACTCTCTCTTCCAGTCCCCAAAGTTCAGTGGCAAGACAAAGATTAAGACAACTGCTGATAGCCCAAGATGCAGTGAGTAACCTTTGACTTTCTAAATAAAGATCTTTCTTTTGTCTCAATTTGTCTTTGGCCACACCCATTCTAGGTAAATGTTGAGACAAAATATGGCTCAACTTGAGAGAGGATTCTGGGAGATAGTGAAATAGGTCAGAAAATTCCAAACTTTCAAGATTTTCCTCCATAAAAGAGAGAAAATATCACCTTAGGGCAAGCAAAGTGTCTGTGTGTGTGTGTGTGTGTGTGTGTGTGTGTGTGTGTGTGTGTGTATCTTCCTGGAACAATCTGAAAAGATCTGAAGAAAATCCCAGGGTGAGGTTTGGTCCCTGTGAAGAGTAAATGCCTCCAGGCTAGGGATTGCTTAAGCAACAAGGGGTCAGCCCTGGAGTCAGCTGGTTTGGAACCCTACCTCTGTCCCACCTACAGGAACTTTTACCCCTGGGACAGTGAAAGGAGCTTGGCATCTGAGCCAGGGAAGATCTAGAGAACCTCTGCTGACAAGGAACCTGTGCTGCAGAGATGTGACAGGATGGGAAAGAGCCAACACAAGCCTGCTGAGTGTGGAAGCCGTGGGGCTGGGATACTGGCTGGCAGTGGGCACTTATAAGAGGCAGGAGGTATTGGTTTGGGTTCAAGGTCAGAGGGGAGAATTGAAGGAGGATCTGAGGCCAGAGGACCCATCCTTCATACCCCAGGACTACAGGTAATTCCAAAAACTAAACTATTACAAAAAAACACACAATCACAATGAAAGAATCCAACCATACAGAGTTATTATGGGAATGGAGAAGACCCCAGGATTCATCTTCAAAGGAGGATACTGAAGCAAAGGAACCCTCTTCTATACCAAAGAGTAATGTCAAACAATTGCCTGCTGAAAAAGGAATTCATAGAAGAACTTGAAAAAAATTTTAAAATTCAAATGAGAGAGATTGAGGAAAAACTTTAAAAAATAATCAATGAAAAATAAGATTATGAAAAGAAAGCAAACCAATTAGAAAAGGAGCTGCAGAAACAGTTTTTTTATCTGTGTTTTTTAAAACATTTATTTAGTATTTAATTTTCCCTCAGTTATATGTAGAAATAATTTTTAACATTTATTTTTAGAACTTTGAGTTCCAAATGCTCTTTCCTCCCTGCCCACACACCCTCACTGAGAAGGCAAGAAATTTCATATAAGTTATACTTATGTAATCATGCAAAAAACATTTCCATGGAAGTTATTCTGTGAAAGAAAACATAGACAAGGAAAAAAACTGAAGAAGAATAACATTTTAAAAGATGTGCTTCCATGTGTATTCAGACACTGAACGGGACGGATAATTGGGAAGGCTTCACAGGGTACGTCTAATGGAGAGGTTTGGGGATTTCGCTTTGTGATTTTGGAAGGTCAGGGCCTGGAACCATGGGCATGCCCTTCCCCCCCTCTCTCTCAGATGTTAGAAGATAAGGAACTTCCTGTGACCTATTTGTTCTCTGCTCCAGGAAGGTCTCTCCTCCCTGCCCCCCCACCCCATTTCTTCTATACTTTCAGCTGCCACCCAGGCAGTTGAGTTCTGATAGGGAAAAACCTGAATGGACCAGACCAACCTTGGTCCTCTGCCTAGTTTTTGTGCCTAGACTGTAAGCCTACCTCCCAGCCAGTGGTGAGAAGGGATAGAGGTGAGTGGGAATCTTTTCATTAAAGAGTATAAATTAAGACAGGTCCCCTTTTATCTCGCCTCCTCCACTATGGAGGTGTGCCCAGATCTTGCAAGGTTTGTGAAATAAATTTACTTTGTTTCTCCTGATGATGTCTCTCCTATTATTTAAAAATCCTGTCCCATACAGATTGGAGGTCCCACCGAGATTTGAACTCTCCATGTGGGCAGGCACCGGACTCAGTGCTTAGCCAGCAAGCATCCGAGACTTCTCCCACTAGCTGAATGCCTGAGGGCAGGCCTGGTCTCACTGGTGAGTCACAAACTCAGAGGAGAGGAACTCGGAGAAGCAAAGTAAAATGGGGGAAATTTGAGCGCACTATGCGCTGAGTGGAAATCGGCTGGCCATGAAATTTTCAGTCGCGAGCAGTCATACGCCACGTGACCCAGGTTAAGTCCTCAGTGTCCTCTGTCTGTGCAATCCAAGAGTGTCGACTGACAGATTTAAGGACTCTGAGAAGACACTGGGGGACTGAACTAAGATCGCGAGGTCTTAGAAAAAGCCAAGCCACCTGGCTCTGGAGTGCCAGAGGATTGGAATTTGTGGGGTTTCTAACCCAGAGACGAGGGTGATCTGTCTCGTGTAAATTGGTTGCAAATCTCAGCACTTGGAAGGCCCTGATGTGCTGTACCAAAGTAGAAAGAAATAGCCATAGAAAGAGCTCTTAAAATATTTGACTCAGGTGGGGAAAATGGGTTTCCCCTGGCAATGTTGGAAGTGGGTCTGAATTCGAATTCGAAATTGTTCATGTGAAATGTCTGTCTGACTAATGTTTTGTCTGTGATTTTTTGTTCTATGTTCAGGTGAAAATGTTTAACTGTAGGAGATTGAAATGGGCTCCTTTGGTATGAAAATTGTTAGCTAAGGAATCAGAGCTGAAGCTGCCAGCCGGGAGGGCTGGGGGCTCTGCGTTTAGGGTTGGTTAGATTCTAAAGGGAAAAAAATCTATGTATTATGTATTGAGTTAGCCTATCTAACCTCAGGCAAGTGTTTAAACTGTAGAGGAGAAGTAAAAGGTCTGTGTGAAAAATTGGATGACCGCTTTAAAGAGGTTCAGGGGTCTGCTTAGGATGTGATTAAAAATTGTTGGTCATTTTAACCTTTAAGTTTTAAGGTGAAAAGAAAGCAGCTGGGAAAAGGAAAAGCTGGGTGAGTATGTAATTTATTATTCACTTAAATGTTTGAGGTAGTTTGGGTCAAGATTAGTGAAGACAGATTGAAATTGGAATGCAGAGGCTAAAAAGTTAAAGTAAAAGTTGGGAAAGAGAGAGACAGAGATAAATTTAGGTGGGGGGAGTTGTTGCTGTTAGCTGCCATGTGCTCCTGGTCACACCCTTCTCCCACCCTCCTCATTGAAAGACTGTGGGGAGCTGAAGCTAAAAGAAACTTGTAACTTGATTGGGAAATAGGGCTGATTGGTTAGCGATGAAAGGTTTTATCGAATCTGGGTATTTACTATAACAAAGATTTTAATTTGTATAATCATTAAGCTTTGCCCACATAAGGTAGTACTGAATTTTGTTTTCACAGAGATTATATAAAATCATGATTTGAAGCCATCTGCTAGTGGCTAGGGATAGGAAGTTAAGCTAGCCCCCTGAGAATTAGCATATCTAATTTGCTCCTTTGTTCTTAGAAAGGCTTCCAGCTCAAATGTAATACACGTAGGACAACTGAAAGGGATTTTTCCCTCTGTTATCTGAGGCTGCAGGATGAAGGGGAAACAGAAAAATATTTTAGCTTGGTAGAAAGAATGAGTGGGGGAGTTGCAAACCTAAGTGCTCTTAAGGACCATTCCCTCTTATCTTTCTTAAGAGTCCAAAAGGTTTTTTTGAAGAGAAGTGCCCGCACCCCTTCCCCCTCAAAATCCTTTTAGGCATTTTGTTAATTGCCAGTATGCATAAGATGAAGCTTGGAGAGAGCGGGGTACCAAATTCAAACCTGGATGGTTCATGAAAGCAGATAATGATATGAAATAAAGTTTTTCTTTTCTTTTATAAGTTCATTCATGGCCAGGCAAATATTCCTAATACTTGGCCCGAGGTAGTGGGTGCTGAAGAATATACAGCTGAATAAATAAAGTGTATTACAGATATTAAAGAATATATGTTATGCATGTATTTCTATATTAACGTATTAATATAGAAATACCAGAAGTAACAGGATCAACGATCCCTATATGTGATAACCTGGAGATGCAATTGACGTCATTTGAAATTTACTGTTTCTGTACTTCTAAAATTCTGTTAGATTGTGAAGTTTGAGAAGACCATTATGTGGTTTTAGTCTGAATTTGATGTATGTGAATTGTGTGCATTTAAAGGATGGGATGAAAATTTGGTAATTTTAAACTGTCATATTTGGTTTAGAAATGTTTTTACCTAGACTGAAATGAGCAGTCCAAATTTTACATACATAATAATGTTTAGGGCATCATTACATTTCTATAGTATAAATTTTGTTAGAGTTGCAATAGGTTAAGAAGTTGGACAATTGCTGTAACCTAAGAAATTAACTTCCAAGTTTTGTCTGCAAGTTCAATTGAAATGGTATTTGCTATAAATCAAGTATTTATACAAAGGCCTTGTTGGGTCCTCTTGTGATCTCTGTCAATTCAGGATACATTGTGAACTGTTAAAATGTGGTTTTATAAACAGTAATCTTTTCTTTTACAGTGCTAAGAGTATTGGGCCTTAGAAATTAAAATGTTACCACTAGTGATTAAAATAATTCCTCTTACAATCTAGATGTTGTTAGAGTAAGAATTGTACTTAGTTAAGAAATTGAGGTTGTTAACTGAACCAAGGACTTTTGAATATTCGATTTTGTGTAAAAGTTTTCAGTGTAGAGGGATTCCTATGGACAAAGCTTTTAAAGTCCTGGTAAACTTTGTTATTGTGATAAAGCTAATTTAATTGGGTATGGAATGTATAGAAACTAAGCGTTCTCCCCATTACAACATCTTTTTAACTAAAGAATTTTGTGATATCTAGAAATTCTGTAATAACAAAGAACTGAGTTGTTATCATACTGAAAAATATAGGGGTATGATTTTCAAGCCTGTATTATCTAGATATTTATTTATGTATGTTAATCTGGACGTTTATGGACTAATTTGTGATGGCACTTTGGGATGTATGTTAATCTGGAGGTTTATGGACTAATTTGTGATGGCACTTTGGGATATTCGTGAATGAATCCCAATGTTTAAAGGTTATTTCGCTTTAAGAAGGAGAGAGACAGCCTTTCCTTTTCCGGCTCGTGGGGAGCCGGTGGCAAGCCGAGGACAGTCTGAAGTTTGGAAGCGTTTTCGGCGGCTCTTGGACTGGCCCCCAGCCGTCAACATGCCACAGAATGAATACATAGAATTACACCGAAAATGGTATGGCCACAGCTTGGATTACCATGAGAAAAAGAGAAAGAAGGAAAGCCGAGAAGCTCATGAACGTTCAAAGAAAGAAAAGAAAATGATTGGTCTAAAGGCCAAACTCTACCATAAACAGCGTCATGCTGAGAAGATTCAGATGAAAAAGACTATCAAGATGCATGAAAAGAGAAATACCAAGCGAAAGAATGATGAAAAAACTCCCCAAGGAGCAGTGCCTGCCTATCTGCTGGACAGAGAGGGACAGTCCCGAGCCAAAGTCCTTTCCCATATGATTAAACAGAAACGAAAAGAGAAAGCTGGTAAATGGAAAGTGCCCTTGCCAAAAGTTCGTGCCCAGGGAGAAACAGAAGTGTTAAAGGTTATTTGTACAGGAAAGAGAAAGAAGAAGGCTTGGAAGAGAATGGTTACTAAAGTCTGCTTCGTTGGGGATGGCTTTACTCGAAAACCACTGAAATATGAAAGATTTATTAGGCCAATGGGTTTACGTTTTAAGAAGGCTCATGTAACTCATCCTGAACTTAAAGCTACCTTTTGCCTCCCCATACTTGGTGTGAAGAAGAATCCCTCCTCCGCACTACATACAACTTTGGGTGTTATTACCAAAGGGTCTGTCATTGAAGTGAATGTGAGTGAGCTGGGCCTTGTGACACAAGGAGGCAAAGTTATCTGGGGAAAATATGCACAAGTTACCGACAATCCGGAAAATGATAGATGCATAAATGCTGTCTTACTTGTTTGATTGACTGATTGAATTAAGTTCTACATCTTTGACAATTATTAAAGATTCTACAATATATCAAGAAAACCACGACAGTTACTACGTTGAGCAGTCACAAAACAAAACCAAAGACCCAATTCTACATATTGGTTGTTTTGATTTGAGATTAACCTGGAAAAGAGATGAGACACTATTTTCTATTCTTTTATGAGACTTTTTCTCATTTTGGAGTGGCAATAAAAAAAGCTTGTAGCTACTCTGACTGCTGAATACATTGAAATCCTCTCTCAGGATCAAGAAGCAGTACATTATTTGTCTCCATGTTGTCAAAGTGTTTTTCTGACCACTTAAGACTCAGGTAGAAAAAGACTAACAAAGGGTGTTACATCAGTCTAAATTAATGGATGATTAGGGAGAGCTTAGTTCAAATCAAATTGGTATTAATTTTTCTTCCTTATATAAAGCCTGACTTAATAGATAGTTGAAAGGATGAAAATTAAAAGTGACCAGATTACTTTAAAAAAAAAGAGAGAGACACATCTCATTTTAGAGCTGTCCGAATAATTTTTCTTCATGAAAGTTTAGTGACAATCCCTGTTTATATCAGGATCAATTTTAAACTGTTTTAAAGAAGGGAAAATGCTTTTGAAAAATGCTCTGTAAAATCTTTTTTTTTTGTATAATTTTCAGAAGGCCTGCTGAATTTCCACCTGTAAGCTAATTGGTTGCAGTTCAAACCTACTGTGAGTTTTCTGAGTTTCTGGGTGAGAACCTTACCCTTGGGGAATTAATGCTTATCTATAGAAGTCTCGGGGGAGGGTGGTTAAAGCATGTGTTTTATGTACCCCAAGAAAGGCCCATTCAATGTCTTATTCTACATTTTTGAGTAAGGAGGCAGTCTGTGCATTCCTTACTCCTCCCCCTGCCTTAGTTTAGATGAGGAGAAAGAGTTTTACCTTTGCCCACCTGTCAGAAGGGAAGGAAGGGGGAGGAGCAGTAGTTACTGAGATTTTGAGTTTTTACTGAAAGAAAGAGAACAGTGGGGGTCAGAAGCCTCCAAACCTGGCTTCTTAAAGTCAGCAAAAAGTGATGGGTTTTTAGAATAAGATTAGGTTTTGAGGATGTGGGTCTTAAGGATACAGTTTTTATTAGTGAAGGTTGCCATTTGAAGGGAAAGAACCCATCCTCAGGGGGAGATGATATGGCAGATCTCTTTAATCAGAAATAAGCAGGTAGTGACAAAAGGGAAGGAGGTATCTGCCAGAATTTGTTACCATTGTGAAAGAAGTTGGTTTCATGGGGGAAAATGGAAAATTGGATAAATGCAAATATGTGAAATCTTGTTTTTAATCAAATGACTAGTTACATTGGTACTCTTGTATAGCCAAATGAAAGATAATATGGTTTCTAAAGTATTAATGGGAATAATTTGGGAAAAAAGGGAAAAGAAGTTTTATGAGATAATATTGTTTACAAATGTAAGGTTGAATCATTATCCCATACACTAAGGCTGAGATTTAAAGTTATATTGTATCTATGTGAAATAGAGTCCTTAGATGTTTTAAAGGGATATAAGAACAATTAGGTATTAATGCAAATAGTGTAATTAATTACCGCAACTAAATCAGAGACATCTTCTGTTTAGGGAAAAGAATTTCAATGTAAGTCTTTTTAGGAGAGATAAGTTGTAGAATATTTCTGTATTGATGAGAAAAGTTAAATGTGGATTTGAATTCATTCCATAGTCTAAAACATAAAGATAAAGTTATGGTTCAATTCTTTCAGATCAGGCATAATTAGAGAAGAATAGGAAAATAGAAGAGAAATTGATGCAAATGTGTTAGAGCAATAACTTACGATCTTAACGGGAAGACTTTATGAATAAGGGAGGAAATGCATACGAGCTATTTAAAGCTAGTTTTAAGGATGTTCCTGAAGCAATGTGAGATTATATTCATTGGAACTTGCCATTCAGAGACTTAATGGGACTGTTAACTGACTCTTTCTGAGCCTAACTCCAGTTGTGAGTATCCGGGAAGGCTGACCCAAGATGCCAACAGCCCTGTGGGAGGGCAGGCATGAGCTGCAGGTACGATTTCTTGGCAAAGTTGAGAGGGCAACTGTTCAGCATGTGCTGAGGTGGGACCCTTTAGACTTGATCCTCTTAACTGAAGCCTGGCAGACTAGACCTGGCTCAATGCAGCTTGCAGTTTGACATAACTTCTGCCTGGAGTTGATAGGAAGCTGGGGAAAATATGGTCCCCTTACTCTGAGTCCCTACTCTCTTGGTGGCAAATTTCTATAATCAGAAGCTTTTGTAAGTACAGTAAAAAAAATCTATTAAAATATTGATTATGGAACATCTTAGATTACTATAGGACTGGGAGTAGTATTTAGGTTTTTTCTCGGTAATGGTATAGAGACAATTAGGTCAAGGGCTTGTGAGAATATTATTTTGCTATTTGGTTAATATCAAGCTGTAGCAGGAAGGCCGAATTTATGATCTCAAATATAATCATATATATGTTTGAATGGTTTGAAACTGCAAGGTATGAGGGATTCTCTAAGTAGAAAGCATCAAAACATTTATTTAGGCCCCACAGCAACAGATTGGCGAACCAGCATCCCCATTCTGACATCTTGACCAATAGACTCCAGGCCCAATAAGCCTGCCTCACAAGAGTAACCAGGAGGCCACAGAAAAACAAGATGGTATTCAACCAAATCATATTTACTGGCCTCAAGTCCTTGCTCGCACTCCTGGGTCCACACATGGGTTGACTCTGCTTCTGCAGCTCCTGCTTCAGCTTCGGCTTTTTTTAGCTTCAGCTGTAGCTGTCCCAAGCCTCTGGCGTCCTCAAGCCCTGCCTGAATGACCAGAGGCAATTGGTTCCCCAGTTGGCCCCTCTTAAGTCATCAATCTACACCCACACAGGTTTCACACCTGATAGGGCTTTGGGCCTGGGGCTTAGCACTTAGCAAGATGAAACAGCTGAATCACTCAAAGTAAACGAAAGCCAAACTCCTGAAGTGATAAGGAGCCCATTTTGCCTTACACACACACGAGCTTGTCTAGGGTTTTGCTACAATTAAAAATGTTGAAAGAAGAATGGCTTGTGGCTTATTCTGTAAATGCCATCAAAGAAACATGGCATGCCAAAAGTTTATGACATTGTATGTACCGTGATAAAAATTGGTTATTTAATGTGTTTATGTATGTACTGGAGCCTGTTAATTCCTTAAGTGAGATATCATCCTCCTGGTGAGGAAATTAATAATGAGTGAATGTGAAATATAAGAAACTGGGTTCTGATGTGAATTTCTTAAACAGAACAATTGGTCAAGGTTCCAATTTTGAATTTGTAAAATCAGGGTTATAAGGATTAGAAAGGGTAACTTAAAATTGTGCTAAGGTGACTTTTGTAGGAGAATGGACAGAAAGCTGGTTCCTATAAGAACACAAGAGGAAGGTGCTGGGATGCAGTGCTGAGAGCAAATGCCAAGGACCAGAAGACTTTTGGTGCTCCCTGCCAGACAGCTATGCAGGAAAAGACTTTTTGAATCTTAAAGGGATAACTGCATCATCATTTTCCTTTGGGTCTCTGTATCTGTATTTACAAAGGCGACTGCCCCCTTTGATTTGTCAATGTGTTGGAGATTTTGAGGAATGGAAACCTCAGAAAAGGGTATTGGGGATGCAATTTATATCAGCAATGATGTGCGAAGTCTTCAAAATCTTAAGAAATAAGAGGGGGGACTGAACGGGATGGATAATTGTGAAGACTTCACAGGGTGTGTCTAATGGAGAGGTTTTGGGATTTGGCTTTGTGATTTTGGAAGGTGAGGGCCTGGAACTGTGGGACTTCCCCCCCCCAGATGTTAGAAGATAATGAACTTCCTGTGAGCTATTTGTTCTCTGCTCCAGGAAGGTCTCTCCTCCCTGCCCCCCCACCCCATTTCTTCTATACTTTCAGCTGCCACCCAGGCAGTTGAGTTCTGATAGGGAAAAACCTGAATGGACCAGATCAACCTTGGTCCTCTGCCTAGTTTTTGTGCCTAGACTGTAAGCCCACCTCCCAGCCAGTGGTGAGAAGGGATAGAGGTGAGTGGGAATCTTTTCATTAAGAGTATAAATTAAGGCAGATTCCATTTTACCTCACCTCCTCCATTATGGAGGTGTGCCCAAATCTTGCAAGGTTTTTACTTTGTTTCTCCTGATGATGTCTCTCCTATTATTTAAAAATCCTGTCCCATACAGACACCATCAGTTTTCTCTCTGGGGATGGATAGCATTTTTCATCTGAAGTCCTTCAGAGTTGTCTTGGAAAATTGTATTCCTGAGAACAGCTAAGTCATTCACAGCTGATCATCGCACAATATTGCTATTACTTTGTACATAGTGCATTTCACTTTGCATCAGCTTGTGTAAGTCTTTCTGGGTTTTTCTGAAAGCATCCTGCTCATCATCTCTTATACTACAATAGTATTCCATCATAATCACATATCACAATTTGTCCAGCCATTCTCCAATGATGGGTATCCTCTCAACTTCTTTTACCCCCAGAAAAGAGCCACTATAAAATTTTTGTACATATAAGTCCTTTCTCTTTTTGTTGTTGTTGTTTTTTTATCTCTTGGGACACAGACCTAATGGGGGTATGAGTAGGTGAAAGTGCATCCATGGTTTGATAGCCCTTTGGGCATAGTTCCAAATTGCTCTACTGAATGGTGGAATCAATTCACAACTCCACCAACAATGCATTAATGTCTCATTTTTCCAATATCCCCTCCATCAATTGTCATTTACCTTTTCTGGATTATTAGCCAATCTAATAGGTATGAGGTAGCACCTCAGAATTGCTTTAATTTGCATTTATCCAATCAATAGTGAGTTAGAGTATTTTTTCATATGGCTATAGAGAGCTTTGACTACTTCATCTGAAAACTGATCATTATCTTTTGATCGTTTATCAATTGGGGAATGGCTCTTATTTTTATAATTTGACTCAGTTCTCTGTGATGAGGCCTTTATCAGAGGAACTTGCTTCAAAAATTTTTTCACAATTACAATAATTAACTGTATTTCCCTCCATCCTATTCTCTCATGTCTATTCTATTCTTGCTCTCCTTTCACCCTTTCCCTCCTCAAAAGTGTTTTGCTTTTGACTACTCCCTCCCCTAATCTGCCCTCTCTTTTATCACCTCCCCCCTTCTCTTTTCCCTTCTCCTCCTACTTTCCTGTAGGGTAAGATAGATTTCTATACTCAATTGAGTCTGTATGTCATTCCTTCTTTGAGCTAATTCTGATGAAAGTAAGGTTCACTAATTCCCCTTCTCCTTCCCTTCTTCCCCTCCAATGTAAAACCTTTTTCTTGCCTCTTTTGTGTGATGCAATTTGCCCCATTCTACCTCTCCTTTTCCCTTTCTCACAATGTATTCCTCTCTTACCCCTTAATTTTATTTTTAGACATCATCCCTTCATATTCAAGTCACATTTGTGCCCTCTGTCTATATATACCCCTTCTAATTACCCTAAAAATGAGAAAGGTCTTATCAGTTACAAATATCTTCCAATGTAGGAATGTAAACAGTTTAACCTTATTCATTCCCTTGTGATTTTCCTTTCCTGTCTATTTTTTTGTGCTTCTCTTGAGTCTTGTATTAGAAAGTCCAATATTCTATTCAGCTCTGGTCTTTTCATCAAGAATGCTTGAAAGTGGGGGGCGGGGCCAAGATGGCGGTTGGAAAGCAGGGATTGGCCTGAGCTCCCCAGCAAATCCCTCCAAAAACCTATAAAAAATGGCTCTGAACCAATTCTAGAACTGCAGAACCCACAAAGTGGCAGAGGGAAGCAGGGCTCTAGCCCAGGACAGCCTGGATGGTCTCTGGGTAAGGTCTATCCCGCATGGAGTTGGGAGCTGAGGGGAGTGGAGCTGTGCAGAGTCTCCTCCCAGCCTGTGCGGCGCGGGCCGACCAGACCAGGAGCCTAGCAGAGAGTGCCCTAGCACCCTGAATTAGTGAGCTGTGGCATCTACCAGACCTCACAACCCAAAAACAGCAAACACAACAGAGAAGGTTAGTGGGAAAAGCGGCGGGACTGAGTTTGCAGTTCGGCCACCGCCCCTGGGGCAGCGGAGGTGGGGCAGCTTTAGAACTATAGCTGCAGTAGCTTCTGGCCTCAGGCCCACCTGGCGGGAGGAATTAAGTGGCTGATCAGAGCAGGAGTGAAGAGCCTGCTGAAGATTTAAGCCCAGTCCCGGCAGGGGGTTCTTGGGGAAGGAGGAGTGCTGGTGAGGCAGCGCATCCACCCAAGTGTGGAACATAGAACTCTTTAGTCTACAAGCACTCATACTCCACTGAAAAACTCAAGGGTTAAGTAAGTTGGCTGGGAACATGGCCAGGAGGCGAAAACACACCCAGATTCACTCTCAGACTCTGGAATCCTTCTTTGGTGACAAAGAAGACCAAAATATACAGTCAGAAGAAGTTAACAAAGTCATAGAGCCTACAACAAA
>CM053622.1:818220101-818238903 GCA_028646595.1 Phalanger gymnotis
AAAAAATAGATGTTCAAAAGTAAAAAGGTTTTTTTTTCATGCAACTAGAAAATAAGATGCACAGGCAATGGGGCATAGAGATTTATCTTGCCCTACAAGAAAGTAAGGGAAAGGGGGATGGGAGGGGAGTGGGGTGACGGAGGGGAGGGTAGACTGGGGAACAGGGCAACCAGAGTGTACACCATCTTGGAGTGGGGGGGTGGAAATGGGGAGAAAATTTGTAATTCAAACGCCTGTGAAAATCAATGCTGAAAACTAAACATATTAACAATAAATTAAAAAAAAAAAGAATGCTTGAAAGTCCTGTATCTCATTAAATGTCCATTTTTCCCCCTGAAGGATTATACTCAGTTTTGCTGGGTAGGTGATTCTTGGTTGTAATCCTAGCTCCTTTACCCTCTGGAATATCATATTCTAAGCCCTCAGATCCCTTAATATGGAAGCTGCTAAATCTTGTGTAATCTGACTATTGCTCCACAATACTTGAATTGCTTCTTTCTGGCTCCTTGCAATATTTTTTCCTTGACCTGGGAAGTCTAGAATTTGTCTATAATATTCCTAGCAGCTTTCATTTTGAGATCTCTTTCAGGAGGTGATTGATGGATTCTTTCAATTTCTATTTTATCATCTGTTTCTAAACTCTCAGAGAAATTTTCTTTGAAAGATGATGTTTAGGGTCTTTTTAGGATCATGGCTTTCGGGAAGTCCAATAATTTTAAAATTATCTCTCTTGGATCTGTTTTCCAGGTCGGTTGTTTTTCTTTTTTTTACTTTCTTTCCTTCTTTTATTTTTTTTTTTGTTCAAGTTTCCTTCCACAAAATGACCAATATGGAAATGTGTTTTACATGATTGCATGTGTATAACTTATATCAGATTGCCTACCTTCTCAGGGAAGCGGGAGAAGACAGAGGGAAAGAGAGGATTTAGAACTCAAAATTTCAAAAAAAGAATGTTAAACATTACTTTTACACATAATTGGGGGAAAACAAGATAATTGTTTTAAAAAAACTAAAATAAATTTAAAATTTAAAAAGCGATCATTATGACATAACAGAACCACTCTCAGGCCTTGTCTAATTGGATTCCCATTATGATTCCTGAAGATGGCAGGATACAGATATCATCTCCCCATATTTGGCTGTAAGCAGTTTATCCTGGTTTAGTCTTCTATCACACTGTTCATTCATATTAATCTTTTTATGTTTCTCTTCAATATTATGTTTGAACTTTAAAGCTTCTATGCAGTACTGGGCTTTTCATCAGGAATGCTTAGAAATTCTCTATTTCACTAAAGGTTTATTTTTTTTCTCCTGAAGCATTATACTTAGTTTTGCTGGCTGAGCTGTTCTTGGCTACAGCCCTTATTATTTACCTTGAAATATCCTATTTCAATTTTTCTTATAGCACTAACTACTAAATTGTGGGAGATCCTGTCCATGGCTCCTCGGTACTTGAATTATTTCTTTCTGGCTGCTTGCAATATTTAATTTATTTGACTTAGAAGCTCTGAATTTGGGCTATGATATTCCTGGGAGTTTTTGTTTTGGGATTTCTTTCAGAAGGTGAATGGTGGATTTCTTCTATTTCTGCTCTGCCCTTTGGTTCTAAGAGATCTGGACAGATTTTTTTTTTTTTTTGAGATTTCTTGAAACAATGTTCAGGCTCTATTTTAAAGGTCACGACTTCAGGTAGCACAACTCTTTTTAAACTTTCCTTCTGTTCAGTTGTTTTTGCCCTGCTCTACTTTAAATTTTCTTCCATTTTTTCCCAGTTTTTCTACTGTGTCTTAACATTTCTTGTTGTTTCATAAAGTCATTGGCTTCTATTTGGTTCATTATAAATTTCAGGGAGTTTGTTGCATAGGCAAAGTTTCGTACCCCTTGCACCAAACTATTAATTCCTTTTCCAATTCTTTCTCCCATAACTCTCATTTCTTTTCCATTTTTTTCCTCTAGCACTCATTTCATTATTTAGAAAAAAAATTAATCTTTTTTTTTAACTTTTGCTTTAGCTCATTCAGAAATTTCAGCTGATTCTGTGCCCAAGCTGTGTTTTTCTTTGAGGATTTTTTTTATAGATGTTTTGAAGTCTTTCTTTTCTTCTTTGTTTATGTCTTGAGAATTCTTGTTATCATTTTATGATGGAATTCTTTTTATTTGCTCATTCTTCTACTCTGCTTCCTGACTTTGGACTTATTGTTAGGTCCAGGCTCTGCACTTCTGCAAGGAAGGTCTCAGCTGGCCCTGTTGCTGTTTTCTTGGTATGTTGAAAGTTTTATTGTTCCAGAATCTCAGGGACAGCTCAAGCACAAGACCTTAAAGCTTCCAATACTCCCAAAGTAATCTAATCCTGAGAAAATTCTGATTATTACCCATCCTGGACAAAACTCCGCAAGTTCCTAACCTGAGTTTGTGTCTGAGCAACAGTAGACTTTAATAGTATTCAGGCACGGATTTATAAACACTATTTATAATAATTATTATTTGTAATAATGTTATTAATGAAATTACTATTTGACCTTGCATGGCAGAGGCCTACGAGGCTGTCTTGAAGAGGTCTAAGAGGCCTAACCACTAACCAGGACATAGCTGGTTCCCCATACAAAGTATTTAAGCTCCAGCTTCACTAGTTGACCTTCAAGTAACTAGCCTGAATTAATTTTCTTTAAGTATTCTCTGATTTGATCTCCTAGCTGTCCAAGGGACTCTCTGAAGCTTTCTCCCACATTACAATTCTAAAGCATTGATTCCGCAGTGCTTAGTTTGCCTTGTAGTTCAACTCTCATAGTCAGACATTGCTACTAGAAAAATCATCCCTTTGATTATATGGCTCTTTGTTGGCAAGGTGATATCTCTTCTTTTAATATGCTGTCCAGATTTGCCATGGATTTCTTTCCAAGGAGTGTCTTTTAATTTCAGGGCTGCAGTCACCATCTACAGTGATCTTTGAGTTCAAGGATACAAAATCTGATACTCTTTCTGTTTTTTTCTTTTTGTCAAGAAGTGACAAGACAAGTTGCCAATATCTCAGTTGTTTTGTTTTTGTTTTAACCCATGGAAACAAGATTTAAAATGAACTCTAAGGGAGAGGGGTGTCTGGATCCAGGAGTACAAAGTGGGATCTCAAAAGTTTAGTAGCTAGTTGTTGCTCATCCTTCATTTTCTAAAATGACCAATGACATCATCAGTGTGATGTCTTCACTTGCAAATGAAATGGATTTAAATGAGACAGGGCTGTGCAAAGTTATCAGCCTCACTCTTTCTTCCAGAGTCTCCTGAGTTCTGGCAAGACATAGGTCAAGATGACTGGAAATGATGGGGTACAGGCTCTTAGAGGCCCCTTGAACTCTCCTTGAATCTTCCTACTCAATGAGGCATTTGCCCGAAGCCATAACCCTTTCATTATTTCTGGGCCCAATTCTCTGTTACTCTTAAACTAGATTAGCTCTCCATTGCCCAACTACTTCCCACCCTTGATCCCATCAAAATCCCATTTACCTGATTCCTTGTGTCTGACCTCTAGTCACCCCAGTCCCATCAAGATACTTCTTAGTCTCCTCCTCAAGACCCTCCCTAAAACCCTCCCACCATCACCCCAGAACCACCCCTGGATGCCTCTGACATTCTTTCTGTATATAAGTTCCATCTTGACTCCATGAAGGTGGCCAGATTCAATGTAGCTCAGACTCAACCTAGCTAAGATTGTTCTGGCCAAGATGGTTTTACATGTGAATTCTATCAAACATTTAAAGAACAATTAATTCCTATACTTTATAGACTATTTGGGAAAATATGTGGAGTCCTACCAAATTCTTTTTATAACACAAATATGGTACTAATACCTAAACTGGGAAGAGTCAAAACAGAAAGAAAATTATAGACAAATTTCCCTAATGAATACTGATGCAAAAATTTAAAATAAAATATTAACAAAAAGATTGCAGCAACTTATCACGAGATTAATACTCTACGACCAGGTAAGATTTATTTCAAAAATGCAAGGCTGGTTCAATATTAGGAAAACTATCAGCATAATTGATCATATCAACATCAAAACTAGCAGAAACCATATAATCATCTCAACAGATGCAGAAAAAGCCTTCGACAAAATACAGCACCCATTCCTATTAAAAACTAGTGAGCACAGGAATAAATGGAGCCTTCCTTAAAATTATAAATAGCATCTACCTAAAATCATCAACAAGTATTATTTGTAATGGGGGTAAGCTAGATGCATTCCCAATGAGATCAGGGGTGAAATAAGGTTGTCCATTATCACCCCTACTATTCAGTTTGGTACTAGAAATGTTGCCTGTAGCAATAAGAGAAGAAAAAGAAATTGAAGGAATTAGAATAGGCAAAGCAGAATCTAAATTATCACTTTTTGCATATGATATGGTGATTTACTTAGAGAATCCTAAAGAACCAAGTAAAAAACCACATGAAATAATTAATAACTTTAGCACAGTTGCAGGATATAAAATAAATGCACATAAATCCTTGGGCTTCCTATAGAACACAAACAAAGCCCAAAAGCAAGAGATAGAAAGAGAACTTCCATTTAAAGTTATTGTGGACATTATAAAATATTTGGGAGTTTACCTGCCAAGACAAACCCAGGGACTATATGAACATAATTGTGAAACATTTCGTGTGAATAAAGTCAGATCTAAATAAATGGAAAAACATCAGTTCCTCATGGTTAGGCTGATCTCATAGAATAAAAATGGCAATTTTACCTAAATTAATTCATTTATTCAGCACCATACCAATCAAACTACAAAAAAAATATTTTACAGAGCTGGATAAAAAAATAACAAAATTCATCTGGAAGAACAAGTGGTCTAGAATATCTAGGGAATTAATGAAAAGAAATGCTAGGGAAGGTGACCTAGCCATGGTACTGGCTAAGAAACAGATGTGGATCAGTGGAATAGGTTAGGTACACAAGACGCAGTAGTCAATGACTACAGTAATCTACTCTAAATAATCTAGCTTCTGGCCTAAGAATTCACTACTTCACAAAAATTGCCGGGAAAATTGGAAAATTGTAGGGGAGAAACTGGGCATAGACCAATATCTTACACCATATACCAAAATAAAGTCAAAATGGGTTCATGATTTAGGAATAAAGGCTGATACTATAAGCAATTTGGGAAAGCAAGGAATAGTTTACCTATCAGATTTATGGGAAAGCAAAGAATTCATGACACAACAAGAGATAGAGAACATTACAAAATGCAAAATGGATAATTTTGATTATGTTAAATTGAAAAGCTTTTTGTATAAAAAAAAACCAATATGACAAAGATTAGGAGGGAAGCAGAAAATTAGGAGAATTTTTTATCTTTACAACCAGTGTCTCTGACAAAGGCCTCATCTCCAAAAAAATCAGGGAACTGAGCCAAATAGGAATCTATTTTTGTATTTGTATTTGTATTCCTATTTATAGGAATACAAGCCATTTCCCAATTGAGAAATGGTCAAAGGATATGAACAGGCAGTTTTCAGAGGAAGAAATTAAAGATATCTATAGGCATATGAAAAAATGCTCAAAATCACTATTGATTAGAGAAATGCAAATCAAAACAACTCTCAGGTACCACATCTCTCCAGTCAGATTGGCTAACATGACAAAACAGGAAAATGATAAATGCTGAAGAGGATGTGGGAAAATTGGAACACCGTTACATTGCTGGTGGAGTTGTGAACTGATCCAGCCATTCTGGAGAGCAATTTGGAACTATGCCCAAAGGGCTATAAAAATGCACATTCCCTTTGACCCAGCGATACCACTTCTAGGGCTGTATCCCAAAGAGATCACACAAGTGGGAAAAAGGACCTCTATGTACAAAAATATTTATAGCGGCTCTTTTTGTAGTAGCAAAGAATTGGAAATCAAGGGGATGCCCATCAATTGGGGAGTGGGTAAACAAGTTGTGGTATATGAATGTAGTAGCATACTATTGTGCTGTAAGAAATGGGGATGATGTGGACTTCCTAATAACCTGGAAAAACCTAAATGATATAATGCTGAATGAGCAGAGCAGAACTAGGAGAACATTAGACACAACCACAGATATATGAATTCTGTGATGACTAACTTTGATAGACTTGGCTCTTCTCAGCAATACAAGGCTCAAAGACAGATCCAAAGGACTCATGACGGAGAGAGCTATCTACATCCAGAGAAAGAACTATGGAGTCTGAATGCAGATTGAGGCAAACTATTTGCTCTCCTTTTTTTTTTCTTTTGTTTTGTTTTTTGTTTTTTAGTTTTGTTTCTTCTTTCTCATGGTTCATTCTATTGGTCATAATTCTTCTTTACAACTTGACTGTTCTGTAAATAAGTTTAAAGCAAAGTTATGTATAGAAGAAAATAAAAAAGAAAATTATTACAACTGAGCCATATTCTTTCAAGATCAAACAAATCTTAACTGAAAGAAAAAAAAATCTGTTAAAAAAAAAAGATTATTCTGGCACACTTGTTAATGCAAGCATCACAAAATGGTGAGGTTTCCTAAGAGTCTACCCAATATGGTGAATCTTTAATAAACTTTGTCTTTCTTTGGCTGTAAGAAAGCTTGAGTCGAATTAATTTGGCTGGGCCTGGTGTGTTTGTATTTTGGGGTCCTGAGCACCCCTAAAAACCTCTATGTATGGTTCCCTAACCTCAACAGAAATGGCCTTGCATGCAATGGGAGACCTTGGCCTTTTTAAGCTAAGGTCCTTGCCAAGTCTCAGTTTGTCTTAGACAACACCCATTCAGTGAATAAAGGCTAGGTAAGAACTCAGGCAAAAGATGGCTTAGCTTGCCTTACAAAATAATCAACCTGGGAGACTTTCTGGCCAGAACACAAACAACTACCATTTTACATTCACTCTGAGCCGTCAAAACCCAAACAATGTGCAGGTTAAGATTGGTCTAGAATCTATTATTGTCCAATCAGTGGGAGCCAGAGCAGTTTGGGTTTAAAGGTACAATCAAGTAGCTCTATTTAAATACTAATGGGCTTTATCAAAGCCTGTTTTTGCCGAACTGTATTTCAGGAATTACTAAATGAAAGCTACATGAGACAAAAGAGTTCAACATCCCAGTTTCCTCCAAAATTGATTGAATAAATATGTAAGAGAAAGAAAAACAGTGTAAGGCAAAGCAATTAAAATTTATATTCCTTTCGCAAACACCCATATGTAAGGTTATGATTCCCCTTATGGATAGAGGGAGAAGAAGAGAAGGAGATGAAGAAGGAAGAGGAAGAGGGGGAGAAGGGGTTGGAAATAAATTGCATCATTGTCCAACTGGAACTAATCAGTGGATCTTGTTGTGGGGGTGGGGAGGCAGTGGTGAGGAAGATCACAGCTACTACTTACTACTCACAGATGGTTTTCTCAAAAAGGAGCACTGACATCAGCAGAGTTGATGGGGTTTAGACTGTGGGAAACTCTTTGAACTCTCCTTGAATCTTCCCACTTGATCGGGCCTTTCCCTGAGGCCATTAGCCTGTCATTATCCCTATGCCCAAATCTCTATGAAGCCTAGCCCTCTATTGTCCAGCTACTTCCCACCCTTAATCCCATTCTCTTGGTTCCTGGAGTCTGACCTCACTCCAGTCTCATCTAGATCCTCCTTAGACTTCTCCTCAAGACCTCCCTAAACCCCTCTCCCATCACCCCAGGACTACCCTACATCCCTCCCACAACCTTTCTGTAAATAAGTCTCATCTTGCTTCCATGAAAGCCCTCAGATTCAACCTAGCTCAGTAGGTTGTGGAAATAAGCATTACAAATGGTGAGGTTTTTTAAGACTCTATCCAATACGGCAGATCTTTAACAAACTTTGTTTTTCTTTGGCTGTAATAAGGTATGAGTCAAATTCATTTCAGCAGGACCCAGGGTGTTGGTTTTTTGGGGTCTAGAGCACCCCTAAACCTCAACATATGGTTCCCTGACCTCATCAGGGTGATGTCTTAGTTTGTGAGTGAATTGGATTTAAGTGAGGTAGGGCTATGCAAAGTCATCAGCCTCACTGTCTCCTCCAGAGTCATTTGAGTTCAGTGGCAAGACATAGGTCAGGAGGAATGGAAATGGCCCTGGATTAAATGTGAGACCTTGGCCTTTTTAAGCTAAGGTCTTTCCCAGGTCTCAGGTTGTTGGAGACAACATCTATCCAGTGAATAAAGGCTAGGCCTAATTTCTGGGTAATTACTAATCAATGTATTAATTATGGCTAGCAAATAATTAATAGATCACAGTGAGTGGCCTTCTCTCATAAGCCACAGACCTTAGTGGTTAGTTTTTTTTACAATGCTTGAATATTTTAAAAGTGTTTCCCCCTTTTGTTATATCTTTTGGCCATATCTTTTGGTCTTCAACAACCCAGTGAAGTGGGTAATACATTACAAATTTTACGAATGAGAAAACTGAGGTTGGGAAAGGTTAAGTATGTCACCCAGTGTCATGTACCTTGTGTCAGAGGCAGAATCTGAACTCAGGTATTTTTGAACTCGGGTTAAGAGTAACAGAGATTTGGGCCACCAAGTCCAGTGTTCCAGCCATTCTAGAACTAACTGCCTAAAGTCTGGTTCAGGATAGAGGCCCAGGGGCCTTTACTTCTCAGGCTCACTCACTATCATCTTCTCTTTCTCTGAGTGACCAGATCTGACATTCTCATGCTGCCCCCCCTTCCCTCAGGGCACAAGAAAGTTTTCTGCCCAGCTGTTCCTAATAGCTCATTTGTTATTTCTCACTTTCCACAATTACTTTCCATTTGGTTGTTCTTATTAATTAACAATAACTGCTGATGGCAATTTGCATTGGAGCTGAAAGTTCCCTTCTTCTGAAGTATCCCCTGGCTCCCTCTGCCAACAATGTCAATATTATTGACATGACAAAACAAAGCTCCCTGATGGCAAGAGCTTAGGAGGGGGAAGATCCTTTCCAGGAATCAAAACCCTTTAACTAGGGCCCTGGCTTTACACACCCGGCCCTGTCACACACTGCCACTGCCATACCTGACAGACCAGCAGCTGAGATAGACCAAGGCTGGTGAGTATCTTCTTATATCTCAGTCTCAGACATGTACTGTATCTATTCAAAGGGAGAAAGCATTCTCTAGCATGAGAAATGAAGATAGACCCTGGTACAAATTTTCTCCAATATGGGGGCAGGGAAGTAAACCAAAGGAAAACTGCATAAAAAGGTATGCAATTTTGCCAAGGATCCAAGAAAGATAGTAAATTTCTTTTCTCTCCTCAGAGCCCAGCTCAGTCTCTTCCTTCCCTCTCTACACAGTTGAAGAAACTGAGGCAAAGTATAAATGACCTGCCGAGGATTACACAGTTAGTAACTGTATGAAGCTGGATTTGAACTCATGTCTCTAACTCAAAGTTCAGAACCTCATATCTATCTCATTTTGATATATCTGCTGATATCTCAAAAATTGAATCCAATCTGTGTAAATACAGATACTGGATCTGTGTAGCATAGGATACAGAGTAATTCCATAGCCCTTTTCAGCCCCTGATGCTTGATCTCCTGTGCCCTTAGGTTTCATGGCACCACCTTCTCCTCAAGATTCTATTCTCTTATTTTTAATTTCTCAACTCTATTCTCTGCCAACAATGGTTATAGAACCAACACTTCTTGAAAGAATAAGCAAAGTAAGCCAAGAGGGAGGCTGATGAGAACAAGGGGGTGGGCAAGCAGGGTAAGGTAGGATCACAAAATCTTTTCTAGCAGATGGCGTCTGAGCTTAACTTTCAATGAACTTTCTTAGGTAGGAAACCAACAAAGATGGATGTGTGGGAGATAGCAGTACAGTCCTGTTCTCCTTATAAATATTCCAACAAGTTTCTATGCATCCGGACAGAGCAGAGATCAGAAAGTCTCAAAAGAAAGCCCAGTGGGTCATTTATGTATTCCAAGGTCATGAATTCTGTCCACTGGTAAGTGACCCTGGCAGGGACTATGGAAGAGGGGTGGGCCAACAGTTCTGTCACTCTTAGTCTGGGGTAAGAACAGGGATTCATGACCCAGGTAGAGAGGCCAGCATCTCTTTCATTCTGATTCTTAATATCTATCTAGTTCCCATATGTTTTAGTTCTAAAGAAGGTATCTGGTTGGGGCAGCGGGGAGGGTTACCTAAACAACTTCATGACATTAGGAATAGTGGCAAAGTGGAACCTTTGTTTAGGATTTTATACACCCACACCTGTGCACACACACACAGATACACGTATACACACATACATATATATACACACAGCATCCACATGGGTATGCCCACATGGATGCATAAATATGTGCAAACTACTTTCTTTTGTTTAATTCTTTTTGATCAGCAAAAGTCTGCCTTCTTAGCCTCCCACCCCATCCCACCCACTTGAGTCAAAAGAAATGTATGCTCAGTTAACATAAATTTCCCCATTGGCCATATGCAAGAAAAGGTACTTGTTTTCTTCTGCACTCTGAACCTTTCATCCCTTATCAGGAGATGGGTGGCATGTTTCATCGCTAGTCCTCTACAGTCATGATTGGTCATCCCATGGATGAGAGTTCCTAATTCTTTCAAAGTTGTTTGTCTTGACCATGTCGTTATCATTCTATAAACTGTTCTTTCTGTTTCCTTTACTCTGGGTCACTTCATGCAGGTCTATCATGGTAATTCTGGAGCTGTATCTAAGACTGCCTAGAAAGGAGTGTTTTAGGCAGGGGCTGTAGCCAAGGACACCCTATAGCTCTGCCACCCTGAGCTTGCAGTCTCCTCAAGGGACCATATAGGAGCTGGGGTCAGCAACTGCCTCCAGAAGCTCTCCCCTAGGTGCCAATTGGAGTTGTGTAGATCATGTTCAACCCAGGATCTGGAGAGCTGGAACCTGGAGCATGGAAAGCACAGCCCAAAAGGGCAGGGATCAGACCATCCACTAGCTCAGACTGCTTAGATGCCTCCTACAGTTTTCATCTCCCCTGCTTGAAGCTGCCCTGTTATCTCAGCATTCGATACTCAGACACCACAGGGAAGGGACTTCAAGCAGTAACTGCTCAGGGTTTCATCTGTGTCTGACTTTTCATGACCCTATGGACCATACTGTCCATGGGCTTTTCATGGCAAAGATACTGCAGTAGTTTGCCATTTCCTTTTCCAGTGGATTAAAGCAAGCAGAAGTTAGGTGACTCACCTAGGGTCACAATAGCTAGCAAGTATCTGAGGCCAGATTTGAACTCAGGTCTTCCTGGCTCCAGACCTAGCATTCTATCCGCTGAGTCATCTAGTTGCCTTATGCCCAGTCCTGTGAAATGTGTTTGTTCCCTTCTCAGAGTCAGTAATGTGGGGAATTCCAAATCTAGCTACTAACTCAATCAGCAGGTGGTTTTTTTTTTTTTTTTGCTTTGTTTTGTTTTTCTGGTTAGTTTCTTTTGCTGCTGTGGTAGCCTCACCTTTCTGTGAGGGAAGGGTCCTTTCTGCAGGGATGGCTTCTACCTACCAGAAAAAGAATTCACTATCCCAAGGATGTATTTAAAACCTTCCTTATGTGGGAATTCTCTGAAGTCCATTTGAATGTTAATGAAAGGAGCCCATAGAGGCTGCTTCTGCTGTTTTACTTCTGGTTTTATCTTGGCTTGTTCTCCAGGATTGTGCTGCATATATATTAGGCATTGCTGATATATTGTACCAGCTATTTGGTTTATGACAGAGACTTCCCAATCTGTGAGTATTTCTGCTACTCACCCAGTGGGGATATTTTACCTCCTCCAGGAGGACAACATGTCTTACCGTTTTGATCCCCCAGTAAAGATTACAAAAGGCAGGTGGATCCCATAAAACAATTAACAGTCCTTAAGTGTCAGAGAGGAGGATGATTAACTTCCCCTAAATTCCAGCTCACTTTTCTTAGTAAAGCCCATTATAAGGTTTCATGACTACTGACAATCTTTTCAGATTATTTGAACCCCAATAATATCCAAAGCAACCAAACTGCTTTTGTGCTACTCTAAAAATGCCCTTTCTGGTGTCAGCAACTTCAAAGACCAGGTAGGATTGACAAGGGGTATCCTTCCAGTTGGTGACAGGATGTCTACAACCAGAACAGTGGGATTTCTCTTAACCTGATATTCTAGGGACATCTGCATCTTGGGATCATAATCTCTAAGTGACCCTACCAATTATCTGATTCAACTAAGAACTTCCTTTCTTATGATATGGAGACCATAAGATTAACACAGACATGCTGAGTTGGGATTAAAAATGGATTTAAAATTTCTTATTCCTTTGTTCAGACTGTCAGAACTTAAGTTCTGTCTCCTTGCATGTACAAGTAAGCTAGCTCTACTTCCTTTAAGGGAATAAACACCATGAATTTACATATCACCTAGCTTGTTTGCCTCCTTTAACCAAACTTCCAGGTTGATGGTTATGGTGCCATAGACTGCACATGGAACTGATGGAATGACAGAACTGCATCCCAGCCTCGCCACGCTAAACTCAAGTGCCTCAGGATTCATTTTTCTTGGAGTCTTAACCTTGATGGGGTTGGGTAATTTCTCCCTATTCCCAGCTTCCAAAGGACACCCACTAGTTTGGTGAAGTCCAAAATTTCCCTTTAAAGCTAGCTCTGTGGGCAAGGATCAAATCTGCAGTCAAACACTCTGTATAGATCCCCTGGAAATACTGGTAGATCTCAGGAAATTAGTATAAGTATTGCCAGTACTAGTGTCAGTTAACCAAAGATAGCCCAGATTATGTTGGCCACAATAGGGTTCTTTTGGACTGGTCAAAGTTACTTTTATCTTAAACCCAAATTAAGTTTAAAGGTCAACAAAGAATCTAGCCAGGGGTTGGAATGTTTTCACCTTGGGTTTGCTGAGATGGCTGAGCAAGAACAGAAGGCAGAAGCCTCTTCCCTTAAGGCTCACCAAGCTGCTTCAGCATCCACCCCAGTACTGGCTAATTCCCTCCACCTCCCTCTCCCCTCTTTTCCAACAACTCCAGCCCTAGCTGTTCCTCTACTCTTTCTGCCCTATTCCTTGCCCCCTTCCTGCCTCCTTCCCCTTAAAGGCTCTGATCTGTGGGAGGATAAATGCACTTTGTCCTTACTCCCTTGCCTTCCCTTACCTGCCCTAGTCCTCCTCCCTCTCCCCCTTCCCCCTTCCGTTAAGGGCTCATTTTTGAGGAGGAAGCTACACTCTGGATGTAGGCTAGGAAGAGTCAGAAAAATCAGGGATGCCAAGGCTTCCCCCAAAGACCATAGAGGTGCTCTGAGTAAAGGTTGCAGGATTCATCCCTGTCAGGTCTTAGAGCCTTGCAAATTCCCCAAAACCCCCTTTCCTCAGAATAATAATAGCCAATTCATGATGAGGATTTCTAGAAAGCCTCTAATTCCCTCTCTGTTGTTAAATTGGGAGCTCAGTTTGTATTTGTTCTGTTAATTGTCAATTTGTCTGTTAGTGTGTGTGTGAGTCTGTCTGCTGTGAAATGAGTCTATTATTTTGTAAAATTTGAAATGCAGGCAACCAGAGATTTCTAAGGCCGCAGCTAGGAAAACAAAGACTCTTTTCCTTGTAATTTCTGGTCTGGCCAACCTGGAATTACAATGGAAACAAAAACTAAAACATTTTAGCAGATGCTGGGATTACTTATTAAAAAGTTTGGAAACTGATTAGTTGGAATTTTGGGAGAGAGCTCTTGAGACTGTAGATCACTCCAGGAATTCTCACTTGTGGTAAAACACTCCCTTCTAATCCTGATCACTTATCATTCTCCATTTCCTCCCCAGGGTTAAGAGGGTATCTCAGTGTGGGAACTTTTAACAGCAATAAGGGCTCTTGTTAACTCCTCTCATCCCAGGTCAGATTAAGAGAAGAAATTGCTGGAGAATTTAAATCACCCTTACCCACCTGGCAAAAGGAGAGAAGGGGCAGAAATTCATAGACTGGCAGTAGCTCTGACAGTCCTGTGCCCCTGGGCACCTCGTAGTCCACCCTTCTAGGCAAAGCTTGGAAATGTCACCCAGGTCCTATCCATTCTGCCCGCCCTGTCCCAGTAGCTGCAAACCACCCTAGGCTCAGTAAATTCTGCAGTTCTGGGGGAAGGGAAAGGTAAATGGATCCAGCCTGTGGAAAGCATTCCTTAAGCCCAGCCTCCAAGAAATTTTATCATTGGGAAACCAGACTCTGCTCTTGGCAAACTTAATATCTCTCTTTTCCAGTTGCAAAAATGTATTTAATCTCTGTTTGAACCATTACCTGATTTGTGAAGGGAAAATAATAATGGTGGTTGTTATGGGATCAAAATGATATAATGACTTCAAAATGCTTAACATCATGACTGGCATATGTTAGAAAGAACGTTTTTTAATGTAATTGTTAACTTTGAAGTGTTGTTTTTTTTTTAAATAACAAAGGTAATAAGTTGAATAATTTCTATATGTGATAATCTGGAAATGCAACTGATGTCATCTGAGGTTTATTATTTCTGTATTTCTAAAACTATATTGTATTTCTAAAATTCTCTTAGATTGTGAAATTTGAGAAGACCATTGTGTGATATGGCAATTTTATTCTGATTTTGATATATATGAACTGAGAAAAAAAGGATGTGATACAAATTTGATAATTTGAAAGTTATATTTGGTTATGAACAAGTATCGATAATAATACTGATATTTACTATGAGAGCAGATTTTTATTTAAAATCTTGTCTGTTATTATGGTTCAAAGTTATAGCTTCAACATATTAATGAGATGAATGATTCTCTGTGCAAAGTGATTTAGAAATGCTTTTACCTAAATTGACAATCGGTTGTTTCAAATTTTAAATATATAATGATGTTTAGGGTATTGTGACATTTCTAAATTGTGTAATTTGGCAAACAGATCTATCAGCAATATTGTTGAAAAAAAAGCAACTTCTCTTGTGTTATATTAAGATGTTAGATTAAGAAAAAAAAATAGGAGTGTGATTTTCAAGCCTGTTTCATTTAAGGAAAGGCCTGGTAAACTTTGCTATTGTGAAAAAGATAATTTAATTGGGTATGTTCTTTTTAACTTATAGAAAGTGTCCTCTCCATTACAACATCTTTTTACTAAAGAACTTTGTGATATCTAGGAATTCTGTATAATGCTTTGAGAATAAGGACATTTTACACCAACTTAGTTTTAATGAATTCCAGTGTTTAAAGTTTCAGTTTTGCTTTAAGGAAGAAGAGATTTCTATCATTTTAAAACTTTCCAACTAATTTTCTTCATAAAAGTTTAGTGACTATTCCTCTTAACATCAGAATAAATTTTAAAACTGTTCCAAAAGGGGAAACACTTTTAGAGGAAATATTTTTTAAAAAATCTTTTTTTGTGATTTTTAGTAGGCCTACTAAACTTTCATTTGCAAGATAATTAATTGCTAAATTGATGTAATGAATCGCAAAGCAGGATAGATCTTGCTTGATCTGAATTTGTAGTCATTCCATGGCCTAAGCAAGAGTTGGAAATTGGTGTTTGAACTTGTCATATGTAAAAGATTTAATTCCTGAAGTGTCCCTTTCCTCCAGAATGAGTATAATTAGGGAAGAATAAATAAGCTTGAGAATAAGGACATAAACCCATCAACATGTGTGGTTGATCATTAACCTTTTTGCTTTGTTTAAGCTGGAATGGGATTTCAGTGCAGATAGTTCTGTCAGTAAAAAGTATTGACTTAGGAGCTATCTTGTCTTATGGTTGAAATGTAAAGGAAAGCTGAATGATGGGCTTGAAAGATTTGGAAAGATTAATAAAGGTTGGATTGGAAATACGAAAGGCAGATAAGAAGGTTTGGGGACAAAGAAATGGGGGTTAGCCCCTCCTTCCCCTGGATAATTGCTCTGGATCAAGTTTCTGGTGGTTTAAGCATGTTGAGAAAGTGTGAAGAAGTATTTTAGAAGACAGAAAGTTATGTGGCTTGATTTGACAATTATTAGCTCAATGAAATTTGGGACATTTCTATCTGAAAAATATTTATTTGCTATTTAAGACTTTGTGGGACTACGATTGAATATTATTTTAAACTCTGATTACAGGGATAGGTGTCATAAAGCCAATAGTAGAATGGCATGCACTACAAGCTGAAAATGTCTAAGGTGGATGTCTGTGCCTGGGAAAAGTTTTGAAGACAACCTTGGACACAGCCAACGTAGGATATTCCTGACTCTATTTCCCAATTGCGCTATTTCCTTTCTGAAAAGGGAAAATTCCCTGCCTGATTACTCCTAAGCCCTGCTTTCAGCATCTAGTGATTATATGATTGGCTGTCAGATATGACCCATGCCTAGAATAAAAAAGAGCTAAGGAACTTCTTTCCTTCAGTTAAGATATATGACATTGTCCCTCTTCTCTTTCATGGCAAATTTATATTATCAAGAAGTTTTGGAAGTACAATGCTAAATCTATTAGGTTATAATAGGTGGATATTGGAACATCTGAGTTACTATAATGGGATGCAAGAATGAATAGCTTACAGTTTTGACCTATATTCCTCCAAAAGCAGGAAATGATTAGACAGAGTAATAACACAAAGATGTAATGTGATAGATGTCTAATAAAAAAAATAGCAAATTTTGAGAAAAGCAATTGGATCAGATTGATTCTTCTAAGAATTACATACATATGTATATTATTGATTTTCAAAATGTATCTATCATGGAAATTTAAGCTATAAGGATGTCTTGGTAATGAGATCTTAAATTTGGATTTTTGAACAAGAATTGTATAAGAGAGTAGTAAAAGTGGAATTATATCTCCTTTATTAAAGTATCTGCCTGATAATTTTAAAAGGAAGATGAGTCGATTTTATGGTTGGACCTCCACATTTTATTTCCTTATCTATTTAATTTATTTAATATTTTTAGTTTTCAGCATTGATTTTCACAAGAGTTTGAATTACAAATTTTCTCTCCATTTCTACCCTGCCCCCCACTCCAAGAGGGCATATATTCTGGTTGCCCTGTACACCAATCAGCCCTCCCTTCTGTTACCCCACTGCCCCCCATCCCCTTTTCCTTTACTTTCTTGTATGGCAAGATAAATTTCTGTGCCCCATTGCCTGTATATCTTATTTCCTAGTTGAATGCAAAAACTTTTTTTTGAACATCTGCTTTTAAAACTGTGAGTTCCAAATTCTCTCCCCTCTTCCCTCCCCATCCACCCTCCCTGAGAAGGCAAGCAATTCAACATAGGCCACACATGTATCATTATGTAAAACACTTCCACAGTACTCGTATTGTGAAAGACTAACTATATTTTGCTCCTTCCTATCCTATCCTCCTTTGTTCATTTTTCTCCCTTGACCCTGTCCCTTTTCGAAAGTGTTTGTTTTTTATTACCTCCTCCCCCATCTGCCCTCCCTTCTATCATCCCCCCTTTTTTTATCTCCTTCCTCCTTCTTTCCTGTGGGGTAAGATACCCAATTGAGTGTGTATGTTATTCTCTGCTCAGGTCACCGGATGAGAGAAAGATTCACTCATTCACCCTCACCTGCCCCCTCTTCCCTTTCTACAGAACTGCTTTTTCTTGCCACTTTTATGTAAGATAATTCACCCCATTCTATCTCTCCCTTTCTCCCTCTCTCTCCATATTCCTCTCTCATCCCTTAATTTTATATTTTTTTTGATATCATCCCTTCATATTCAACTAACCCTGTGCTTGCTCTCTCTCTCTCTGTGTCTGTCTATCTATCTATCTATCTATCTATCTATCTATCTATCTATCTATCTATCTATCTATCTATTCCCTTCAGCTACCCTAATACTGAGGCCTCATGAATTACACACTCATCTTTCCATGTAGGAATGTAAACAAAGCAGTTCAACTTTAGTAAGTCCCTTATGATTTCTCTTTCTTGTTTACCTTTTCATGTTTCTCTTGATTCTTTTGTTTGAAAGTCAAATTTTCTATTCAGCTCTGGTCTTTTCCCTGAGAAAGCTTGAAAGTCCTCTATTTTATTGAAAATCCATATTTTGCCTTGGAGCATGATACTCAGTTTTGCTGGGTAGGTGATTCTTGGTTTTAATCCTAGCTACATTGACTTCCAGAATATCACATTCCAAGCCCTTCCATCCTTTAATGTAGAAGCTGCTAGGTCTTGTGTTATCCTGATTGTTTTTCCACAATACTCAAATTGTTTCTTTCTGGCTGCTTGCAGTATTTTCTCCTTGATCTGGGAGCTCTGGACTTTGGCAACAATATTCCTAGGAGTTTTCTTTTTGGGAACTTTTTGAGGAGGCAATCGGTGGATTCTTTCAACTTCTGTTTTACCCTCTGGCTCTAGAATATCAGGGCAATTCTCCTTGGTAATTTCTTGAAAGATTGTATCTCTTTTTCCTCATGGCTTTCAGGTAGTCCAATAATTTTTAAATTATCTCTCTTGGATCTATTTTGCAGGTCAGTGGTTTTTCCAATGAGATATTTCACATTGTCTTCCACTTTTTCATTCCTTTGGTTCTGTTTGATAATATCTTGATTTCTCGTCAAGTCACTAGCTTCCACTTGCTCCAATCTAATTTTTTTTTCCCAGTATCTGACTCTTTTTCTTTTCTTTTTTTTATACATCTTTTCTTAATTTATTTTTAATATGCTTAGTTTTCAGCATTGATTTTCACATGCATTTGAATTACAGATTTTCTCCCCATTTCCACCCCCCCAATCCAAGATGGCGTACACTCTGGTTGCCCTGTTCCCCAGTCTGCCCTCCCCTCTGTCCCCACATTCCCCTCCCATCCCCCTTTCCCTTACTTTCTTGTAGGGCAAGATAAATCTCTATGCCCCATTGCCT
>CM053622.1:818239403-818257494 GCA_028646595.1 Phalanger gymnotis
TGTTCCACACTTGGGTGGATGCGCTGCCTCACCAGCACTCCTCCTTCCCCAAGACCCCCCTACCCAGACAGGGCTTAAATCTTCAGCAGGCTCTGCACTCCTGCTCTGATCAGCCACTTAATTCCTCCCACCAGGTGGGCCTGGGGCCAGAAGCAACTGCAGCTGAATTTCTAAAGCTGCCCCGCCTCCATTGCCCCAGGGGTGGTAAGTGAACTGCAAACTCCTTCTCGTCCTGCAGCTTTTCCCACTAACCTTCTGTGTTGTCTTTGCTGTTTGTGGGTTGTGAGGTCTGGTACATGCCACAGCTCAGTAATTCAGCATGCTAGGGCACTCTCCACTCCACTCCTGGTCTTGTCGGTCCGCAGTCTGCCGCGCCGCGCCTGGAGTGCTGGGCTCCCCTCAGCTGGGAGCTGGGAGTTCCGTGCAGGACAGACCTTACCCAAGACCATCCAGGCTGTCCTGGGCTGGAGCCCTGCTTCCCTCTGCCACTTTGTGGGTTCTGCAGTTCTAGAATTGGTTCAGAGCCATTTTTTATAGGTTTTTGGAGGGACTTTGTGGGGAGCTCACGCCAGTTACTGCTTTCCAGTGGCCATCTTGGCTCTGCCCCCCCCCCCGCCCCCCCCCCCTCCAGAGTATAAGTTTTAAATGGAGATTTTATTAGCCAGCATCCATTCGCGGTTCAACCCAAATCAGAATGGGCCCAAGTCGGGGTTAAGGAGGCATTTTTATAACAAAAAATCTAGGTGCAGTGGTTAATTATCTCTTGAAATTTCCAGGCCAGGTCACAGGGCGGTCCAGGGGAACAGGAACAAAGGTCCTGACAGATCAAAGATTCTGACAGGTTATCTTTAAGTGGGATAATCTTATCTATTGACATTTCTTGGAGGGAATGTCAGGGACAGAGCCCCAGGGACATTTGCTAAATGCCAAAAGGTCTGGGTCCATTCTTTCTTATGCAAACTGGGATTTTCTCCAGGGCTGGGGGCAGGGTTCTCCTTAGCAATAACTGATTTCTCCAGCACCACAGCATCAGCAGGGTTGATGGGGTTCAGACTGTGGGAACACCCTTGAACTCTCCTTGAATCTTCCCACTTGATCTGGCCTTTGCCTGAGTCCAGATTTCATTAGGCTAGGCCCAAATCTCTACCTGGGCTAGCCCTCTATTGTTCAGCTACTTTCCACTCTTAATCCCATTCTCTTGCTTCTTGTCTGACCTCACCCCAGTCCCATCAAGATCCCCCTTAGACTCCTCCTCAAGACCTTTCATAAACCCCTCTTCCCATTACCCCAGGGCCACTCTAGATCCCTCCCACAATCTTTCTGTATGTAAGTATCATCTTGCCTTCACAAAAGCTCTAAGAGTCACTCTAGCTCAGTAGATTCTATCTGCTTGTGAAAACAAATGTCACAGTGAGATTTCTTAAGACTCTACCCAATATGTTGAATCTTTAACGAACTTTTTCTTTGGCTGTAAGAAGACTTGAGTCAAATTCATTTCAGCAGGACCCTGGGTGTTGGTATTTTGGGGTCTAGAGCACCCCTAAACCTCAACATATGGTTCCCTGACCTCATCAGGGTGATGTCTTGCTTTGTGACTGAAATGGATTTAAGTGAGGCAGGGCTATGCAAGTCATCAGCCTCACTCTCTCCTCCAGAGTCATTTGAGTTCAGTGGTAAGGCATGGGTCAGGATGAATGGAAATGGCCCTGGATTAAACATGAGACCTTAGCCTTTTTAAGCCAAGGTCTTTCCCAGGTCTCAGGTTGTTGGAGACAACATCTATCCAGTGAATAAAGGCTAGGCCTAATTTCTGGGTAATTACTAATCAATGTATTAATTATGGCTAGCAAATAATTAATAGATCACAGTGAGTGGCCTTCTCTCATAAGCCACAGACCTTAGTGGTTAGTTTTTTTTTACAATGCTTGAATATTTTAAAAGTGTTTCGCCCTTTTGTTATATCTTTTGGCCATATCTTTTGGTCTTCAGCAGCCCAGTGAAGTGGGCAATACATTACAAATTTTACGAATGAGAAAACTGAGATTGGGAAAGGTTAAGTATCTCACCCAGTGTCATGTAGCTTGTAAGTGTCAGAGGCAGAATCTGAACTCAGGTTTTTCTGAACTCGGGTTAAGAGTAACAGAGATTTGGGCCACCAAGTCCAGTGTCCCAGCCATTCTAGAACTAACTGCCTAAAGTCTGGTTCAGGATAGAGGCCCAGAGGCCTTCACTTCTCAGGCTTACTCACTACCATCTTCTCCTTCTCTGTGTGATCAGGTCTGACATTCTCATGCCCCTTCTCCCTCCCTCCACCTTCCCTCAGGGCACAGGAAAGTTTTCTGCTCAGCTGTTCCTAATTGCTCATTTGTCATTTCTCACTTTCCACAATTACTTTCCATTTGGTTGTTCTTATTAATTAACAATAATTGCTGATGGCAATTTGCACTGGCGCTAAAAGTGCCCTTCTTCTGGAGTATCCCCTGGCTCCCTCTGCCAACAATGTCAATGTTATTGACATGACAAAACAAAGCTCCCTGATGGCAAGAGCTTAGGAGGGGGAAGATCCTTTCCAGGAATCAAGACCCTTTAACTAGGGCCCTGGCTTTACACACCCGGCCCTGTCACACACTGCCACTGCCATACCTGACAGACCAGCAGCTGAGATAGACCAAGGCTGGTGAGTATCTTCTTATATCTCAGTCTCAGACATGTGCTGTATCTATTCAAAGGGAGAAAGCATTCTCTAGCATGAGAAAGGAAGATAGACCCTGGTACAAATTTCTCCAGTATGGGGGCAGGGAAGTAAACCAAAGGAAAACTGTAACAAGGTACGCAGTTTGGCCAAGGAACCAAGAAAGATAGTGAATTTCCTTTCCCTCCTCAGAGCCTAGCTCAGTCTCTTCCTTCCCTCTCTACACAGCTGAAGAAACTGAGACAAGTATAAATGACTTGCCGAGGGTTACACAGTTAGTAAATGTATGAAGCTGGATTTGAACTCATGTCTCTGACTCAAAGTACCACATTTTGGTATATCTGCTGATACCTCAAAAATTGAATCCATTCTGTATAAACACAGGTGTTAGGTCTGTGTAGCATGGGATGCAGAGTAATTCCATAGCCCTTTTCAGCACTTGATAGTTGATCTACTGTGCCCTCAGATTTCATGGCACCACTTTCTCCTCAAGATTCTGTTCTTTTACTTTTAATTTCTTAGCTCTCTTCTTAGCCAACAGTGGTTATAGAACCAATGCTTGTTGAATGAAGAAACAAAGTAAGCCAAGGGGGAGTCTGATGAAGACAAGGGGTGGGGAAGTAGGGTAAGGTAGGATCACAAAAAGTCTTTTCTAGCAGATGGCACCTGAGCTTAACTTTCAATGAACTTTCATACATTGGCAACCAACAAAGACAGAGGCATGGGAGATAGCAGTACAGTGCACTTCTCCTCATAAATATTCCAACAAGTTTCTATGCATCTGGACAGAGTAGAGATTAGGAAATCTCAAAAGAAAGCCCAGTGCGTAATTTATGCATTCCAAGGTCATGAATTCTGTCCACTAGTAAGTGATCCTGACAGGGAGTGTGGAAGAGGGGTGAGCCGACAGTTCTGTCACTCTTACTCTGGGCTAAGAGCAGGGATTCATCACCCAGGTAGAGAGGCCAGCATCTCTTTCATCCTGACTCTAGAGTAGGGTCTGAAATCCAATCCTCAGGTACATACCAACTGTGAACTGGCATGTCTCTTACTCTGACCCTGGAGTTCTATCTAGGACTCTAATTATAGGTGACTGACCTGGGCAGGGGCTATGGAAGCAGTGGTCCACCTACAGCTCTGTCACTCTGAATGTATAGAGCCTTCATGCTACCTCACAGTGGATGGGACCAGCAACTGCCTCCTGCAACCCAGTCCCCACCTCTCCCACCCCCAGTGCCATCCAGGTAAATCTATAATTACTTTGCCTGGAACCAAACCAAGGACCGAAGCCTGGAAACCTCAGTCCAAGGGGGCAGAGACTAGACAATAACCAAGATTAAACTGCTTAGAGCCCTTGGAAACTCTTCAGCTTCTGGATTGGAACTTCTCCTGTCAGTATCATATTCAATGCCCAGAAAACAAAGGGCAGAACACCAGAAAATAGGCTATGGCTAAGAGTCCTTAACATTCTCTCCAGGAGTGTATGAAATCCCGCCCTCACACAAAGAAACAAACAAACAAAAAACATTCCACTGATTAAGAGGTTTTACGTTGCTAATAATACCCTTGACACCCACTCCAAAAGGATGAATAACTCTGAATTATGTGCAAATGAGGCCAAAAGGAAAATATAGCGACAATGACAACTAGAATTACTAACACAAAGAAAGGAAAAGATTTTGAAAAAAAAGTTGAAAATTATATTATAAATAAAATAGCTTAGGGAAAAGAGTTAAAAAATAAATGAGAATTTAGAAGAAAGTTTTCAAAGAAAAATTACTAGCATAGAAGTACAAAAACTTATGCAAGTAATAGACATCTGATAAGTAATTATGATAGACATAGGAAGTTAACTCTTTGAGACAAGAAATATTAAAATGAAGTCCCATGACTGACAGAATAGATAAATATTAGAGCATTACATATCAAAAACACTTGACCTGGAAAACAAATCATGAAGAGAACATTTAAAAATCATTGAACTGCCTGAAAGCTACAAAAAAAGAGTTCAATAATTTTATTTCAATAAATTTTGAAAGAAAACTGCCTGATCTATTAGAAGCAAAGGGCATAGGGAAAATCGAAAGAATAATTAGGTCCTGAAAGAAACTCCAAATGGGAATTTTTTATTATCATTGAAGCCAAAATAGAACTCCTCAGAAAGAAAAAAAATTTATGAAAGTATTCTTAAAAAAAAAAAGAGTTCAAGGCCTAAAGAATCACAGTTAGGATAACACAAGATTTAGCAGTTACCACTCTAGGCTCAGAGGATGAATTGTGAGGAAGAGTTTTAAAGAAGAGAAAGAAGGTTAAGAGTCTGTGACTGGGGCCTGGGAGACTGGGAGTGCAGAGATACCTTGGGTCAAGCAAAGGGCACTAGTGCCCAGAGTACTTCTATCTCACCATCCTCTTCATTGTAAAGAGGGGCCATTACATAATAATATGGGGGAAATACACAATTGATGATTATGACCATGCAAGTGAATGGAACAAATTCACACATAAAATTGGAAGAGGAAGGCAAAATGCTAGAAAGCAGAAGCCAACAATATGTTTTACTTATATAGTCCTCAAGTTTCATATCTACAATTTATCTCCTAGCATCGCTCTTCATTCAAGTTTGTATTTAAATCAGGGATGTGTGGAAGTCCCCTACTTCATTGAAAATCCATATTTTCCTTTGTTACATTATACTCAGTTTTTCCGAGTGAGTTATTTGGGGTTATAAGCCTCTATCTGTTCCTCTAAATAATATTGTGTTAACAATGTTAATTTGAAACATTAAAACTCAAGCATAGCTGTGTTAAACCTGAAAGTCTGGTTGAAGGAGGCAAGCAGGCCAGGTGATAGAAAAATCCTTGTTGTTTGTTATTTTCCCTTAAAGCATAGCTAAACTAGCTTACTTACAGAGCATAAGTTCTGACTGTCTGAACAAAGGAATGAGAAAACTTATATATGTTATTTTAGCAGACCGAGCAAGCCTGTGTTACCTCACTTTTATGACCCCCATGTATGTTTAACTATGATACAAGAAGAGTATTTTCCTTAATGGGATAGGTTTATAAAGTCAAGAGTGTTGACAAAGGTCAGTTAAAGTATATAGCCATAGAACATTAAGTGAGGTGGTCTTCTCGGGATTAGGGTCTCATCCCTTAATGGCTAACAGGGGAAAGAATGTCATTAGGTCAGTCTGATCTGGCCTTGTTGACAGTGGTAAGGGTATTTCCTGAGCAAAGTTTAGGGAACAAAGAAGCCCAGGTCCTGGATCTTCTTCCAGTTATTCATTAATTCAGGCTCTGGGTCTGGTCAAAATTAAAAATGATATAAAATGGTATAAAATGTTCCACAGCTGTAATTAGTGAATGGAGCAAAAATTAGAAGGTTACATTTACAGTATGGACTAAATAACAACAGGGAGAAATAGACTTCAATGAAACAGAAAAATAAAAATATTAGATTATCCTGAAAAAATAAATAGACCATGAATTGCCATTGTTTAACACATATGCACCAAATTGCAGAGCATCTACATACTTGAAGGAAATGCTAAAAAAAATATAGGGAGAAATAAATAAGAGAACCATAATATTTCAGTTCTCAATGCATCCTGTTCAGAATTGGACAAATTTTTGTTCTAAAAAGAAAGAGATTAAAATTAAGAGAGGTGTTAAAGGCCTGAGTAGAGGTAGATATTACTGGCCTTTGATGATTATTGAATGGAAATGGAAAATAAGTACTCACATTTCATATGGGAATTGAAAATAAATACTAACATTTCTAAGTTACTCATAACAATTTTTCAAAAATTTCCATATATTATAAACTAAAATATCATAAAAACGCAGAAGAGCAGAAATATTAAGGACATCCTTAGCTGACCACAATTCAATAAAAACTATATACAATAAAGAGCCATTGAAAAAAGCTTTAAAAATTAATTGACAACTAAATAATTTAATCCTAAAGAAATGATAGGTCAAAGACAATTATAGAAATGTTAGACAATTTCATTAGCAATAATAAAAACAGTGAGACTGCATAATAATATTTTTTTTTGGAGGAAGCCAATGAAGTCCTTATGGGAAAATTCATGTCTTAAAATCCTTTCTTCATTATTGTAGGAGAGGAGGGGAAGGCACTCACATGGGCAAGGTGAAAAGGTTTAGAAAGACAGAATCAGAGCTGAAAGAGGAATAAAGAATGGCTAGTCTAGACATTTGCTTAAATGGAGGCTCTGAGAGGAATTCACCAATCAGAGAAGGAATTTTCAGGACCATAGTGTACTGCCAGAGTGAGGAGGAAAAACAAGACAAGGATGAGAAGGTAGCTTAGAAATGCCAGTGAAGTCCAGAGACTGAGACTCAGAGCCAGGAAAATAATGAAGGGTAACTGGCCTGGGCCTAACTGAAAATGGCATTTTCCAGAATAACTCACCAATAAGAGAAGGTTGCCCCAGTTCTGGAAACAGGGAAGACATCAAAGAAAATCTAGCAATCCATTTAATATAAATAGAGAATATATGAAAGGGAATAATATGAAATAAAATGAAAAATGAAATTTGGAGATACTGAGTTTAAACATATGCCGTGCTCAAAGACAAATAACTGGATTTTATTCTAAAGGCAAAAAGAAGATGTTGAAAATGTATTAGCAATAAAAAGTCATAGGTAGTTCAGTTCATTAAAGACATAAAGTAACCAGGTTGGATGAAGGATGTATTGGAGGGGGAAAAGACTTAAGGTGTGGAGTTGTACTAGAAAGTTATTGCAAAACTACCCCAGCTCCAAAGAAGGCTAATGAACTCAGGATGCTGAAGGAACTATACATTTTTGGATGTGGCCAATGTCAAAATTTGTATTGCTTGACCATCCATATTTTACACGAAATTTTGTTTTCTTTTTTAATGAAAGTGAGAGGGAGAGGAAAAAAACTTAACAAAATTTTGGAGGAAAAAATAATTTCAATATTTTGTGGAAAGATCCTGAGACACTGGCCTAAGATAATGGCTAGGTGACTGAGAAGGGCACAGATGTGAAAGTTGTAGATCTTTCTTCTTTTCTCTCTCTTTTCCCCTTACCTATACCCAGAAATTCATAGACATAGAAAATATTCCTTGATCCCTCCATCTTTCCTTAAACCATTTAGGATCTATTGACCACTTGCCAGGTCTCCAGATAGCTGCTGTAGGAGGAACACTGATGACATCAAAATAGTCCTTAGAATGTAGAAGTCTCTATTCCTTCAAAAAAGAAAATATACTCCAACATACACACACAAAGCAATCTGTAATTGTTAAAGACTGGGACCCCAAAGGAGAGTGACTCTATGGGTAAGATTAGCTGAAGTGGATCTCCCTGAGCTGAAAAAGCTGCCTGCACCAGGACACAGCTTTATTCTATGTATTCTTATATAGGGACATGCTTCTTAGTTTGTTAGAATCCTTGAGGGCAAGCAGAGTTTTACATACATCTTTGTATCTCCATGCTTAGCTCATTCTCTGAACCATAATTGGTACTTAATACATATTTGTTACTTAATTCATTAATATTTTGATTGATTTTCTATACAGATTTAGAAAATTGTCTTTAAACCAACTATGGGGAGTTGGGTGTGATAATCCTAACACCATATGTCTCACATCTGTCTAATGATAAATTATTTTACTATTATATTAAGAACTAATTATTAACAGATCTAGGCTTTTCTCCTTAATATTCTCATTCCAACCTTGTTCTTGTTAAACATCAGTGTCTGAAGCACATAACTGATTCAGGAGATTACCCCTAGACCTCAAGGAATATGCTCTTCGATCTTGGGCAGGACCTTACCAAATCAGGACACCTAATTTCTATTTAGAGCATACACAGAATCCACTCTTGGTGAGTTCTTCCCCTGGAGAAATAAGCCCCTGTTATTAGACCTCCTCACTAGAGTTCAGGATGACCTAGCTCCTGAAAGAGAAAACCAACCAGAGCAGTCTAGATGGAGGTGCATTCCCCTGCGCTGGAGGCAGCTGAGTCTCATGATCAGGCCACTTCCTCGGCAGGAGGAGCTGAAGACTTAGTGCATTTCCTTATTAGATATCCACAAATATGGGCTGATCTTCAGTTGTCAAAGGAATTTCCTTTCAAGGGTTATTAAAACTTTCAGGCTCTCCATGGGGTTGATTTTGGTTACTAAAAGAAACCACTAACCAACAATTTAGTGATTGCCAAGTAGCCTAATTAACAAATAGGTAATTAACCGGAAACACTGTCTCAGGATTTGTTTTTTATTTTCCGTTCATCTCATATCCCTGATCAGATGTTAAAAGGCTCAATATTTATGTGGCTAATTCTTTTATTTCATGAACTATTACTGAAACTAAAAGAAGAATAGAATCTCACCACTAATTCCAGTTTCCTTATTCTAGAGAACAAAGCAAGTGTGAGAACATTTCTGTAAAGATCAGAAACACCTTCCAGAGGATATGCTAGATGGGATTGATGAGACAGCGTTCACAGATAACATCAACTTTTACTTTTCTCTCGGCCCCTCTGCCTTTGATCACAGTTCTTCTCTCCAAGATGTGAATATCATGAAATCTAAACATGTAATTCTGGGTATTGCCTTCTTCTCCCAGGCAGGACTTGGGGCTCTAGGGAATTCCTTCCTTATTTGTCTCTTCATCTTTGTGTTTCTCGGTGGACATAGGATGAGACCTAGAGATGCTATTGTCACTCAGCTGGCCTTGGTCAACTGCTTGGTGCTTCTTTTAAAGGGCATCCCTCAGACAATGGTAGATTTGGTCTGATGAATTTCCTCACTCAATTTGGCTGTAAAGTATTTTCTACCTTTGCAAAGTAGCTCAGGACCTTTCCCTCATTATGACCTGCATCCTGAGCATCTTTCCGGCCATCACCATCAACCCCAACAATTCTAATTGGGCAAGGCTTAAAGCCAGAACCCCAAAGTACATCATTCCCTCTAGTTTCTTCTGTTTGACTTTTCATCTGGATTTTTTTTCATATATATTCCTTAGGGAATTAAGGGATGAAGATATATCAGAAAGACACTGAGATACAGCATCATGGATATTGTTCTCGTAAAATTCCTTCTGGATTTCATGCTTCATTAGTTGCAACCTTTCTCTTCTTTCCTGATGCTATGTATTTGGGACTCATGGTCTCTACCAGTGGATACATGGTGTTTCTCCTTTATAGACATTACAAGAAAGTCCAGCAAATTCACATTATCTGCCTCTCCCCCAGAACCTCCCCTGGGACCAGGGCCACCAAAACTATTCTACTTCTAGTGAGCACCTTTATTTCCTCTTACTTACTAAATTGCATCTTGGTAGGGTATATGTTAATTATAAAGTCCCCACTCTGGTTAATGCATACCCCTGATTTACTGGGTTTATGTTTCCCAGCTGTTAGCCCCTATGTGCTGATCAGTGGTGATTCTCAAGTTCCCAGGTACCTCTATGCTCTTTGTGGGAGGGAAACCCCACTCTTTGACCCTCATAACAGGTTAATATCCTCTGCCCAGGATGACTTTCTGAAAGCTCCAGTTGGAGGAAAATAATCACAATATGAAATGAGACCTGGATCTGACCCTAAATATTGGACTAACCTCCCATTTCTAAGAAGCAAGGGGCAGTTTAGGAATATTAATAATAGGATCAGAGAATGATCTCAAGCAATGATTATTAGGATATTTATTCCTCGTGTCACTTATAGGATCCTGTAATATCAATATTGGAGGTTCCTACTACTAGGTCAATATCCCATAGAGATCAAGGAAAAAAGAAAAGGATGTCTGTGGATGACAACATTCCCATTGGGGAGTTCCTCCAGGAAATTCTATTTGAGGAAGGGCCCAGATCTCAGACATCTATGACTCTCCTGGTTCAACTTCTCACTCTCCAGACTTTGTCATCATGTCTCAGCTGCCTTCTCACACTAAAAATTCTCTCTTCCATTGTACTTCCCTCTTCCATTTGTGAGATCCTTCCAGAACCTCCACTTTGAGGAAAACTAAGGTAATCCCTTCTTCATTCCTCTCTCAGATATGATTCTGACTCACTAGACTTCACCATTGGGCCATCTTCCTGAGATTGACAGCTTTCTTGGATTCATGTTTCCCAGATGTTAGCACCTATGTGCTGATAGGCAGTGACTCACAAGTTCCCAGGTACCTCCATGCTCTTTGTAGGAAGAAAACCCCACCTTTTGACCTTGCTAGCAGATTGATATTCTCTACCTAGGATGATTCCATGACTTCAAGTCAAGAAGAAGTAGATTCCACATCAAATGAGACCTGATTAAACCCACCTCCCATTTCCTAGAAGTAGGGCAACCTTGAGGGTATTAATAGTGGAGGTCATAGAATGAACAAAGGCTGATGATTCTGAGTATTACTCATAATGGCATCCAGAGAACCACAGAAAATTAGAATTAAAGGTGCCTTGCACTAATAGGCAGATGCCCTCAAAATTTTTTTCAAAAATAAAAGGACCTATACCTATTGAAATACTTATAGCAGCTCTTTTCATAGTAGCCCCCAAAAGAAAACTAATGGGTTGTCATCCTCTTGATGAATTGCTAAACAATTTGTGGCTATTAATGTGATGGATTGGGCAATAAGGTGGCACAGTGGATAGAGCACTGGGGCTTGAAGTCAAGAAGACTCATCTTCCTGAGTTCAAATCTAGCCTCAGACTCTTACCAGCTGTGGGACCTTGGGCAAATCACGTAGCCCTGTTTGCCTCAGTTGCCATCTATAAAAATGAGATGCAGAAGGAAACAGCAAAGCACTTCAGCATATTGGCCAAAAAAACCCTAAACACGGCCACAAAGAGTTAGACATGTTTGCAAGGACTGAATGAATTAAATGGATTATTATTATGCCATAAGACATAAAGAAATGGACATTTCCAGAGAAGACTTGGAATACCTCTGTGGAATGATGGAAGGTGAAGAGAACAAAACCAAGAGAACAATTTATGCACTGATAACATTATAGAGAAAAACTACTCTGAAAAACTAAAAATCTGTTTGAGTCCAGAAGTCGGAAGATGAAACATGCTACTCACCTCCTGTCAGAGAGGAAATAAATTTGACTTAGAGTAAAAGCAATACATTTGTAGAGATGGACAACTTAGGAATTTCTTTACTGATTTAGGTATTGAAGACATGATTTTTCAAGCTTTTGAAAAATTCACTTATGGGGAGTTGGGTGATAGGAAGGACAGACTAATATAAGAAAAAATAGTAAAATAAATGAGAGTGAAGGGGTGGAAACATGTAGAAAAGTAGATGATAGGAAAACAAAACCTATTAATAAATTTTTGCAAGAGCTACTTTGAAGGCCTTAAAAAACATTTAGTCCAACCTGAAGAAGAAGAACAGATAAAACACCCTTAAAAGTGACAATCTCTGCATTTATTAAGAGCTTTCTGAGAGGTCACGGAGTAGAAAATGTTTACTTATTTAATTAGCATATGGGACAGCTCAGTGAAGGAGAGCAAAGAGCATTGGGACTAGAATCAGGAAGAACTGAGTTCAAATCTAGCCTCAGATATCTACTACCTGTGTGACCCTGGACAAGGCACTTGACTGCTTCCTGTGCAAAATGAGGATAATAACAGTAGCTACCTCAAAAGGTTGTGAGGATCAAATGAGATATTTGTAAAGTGCTTAACACAGTGTCTGGCACACTGTTGGCGGGATAAAAAAGCTTATTTCCTTCCCTCCTATCAGGTGGCAGCACTAGGAACTTTTCTCAGACCATTCAACTGGAAATCTCTTGTTGTGGGAATTCCAGGCCCACGATGGCATTTATGTACTCCAAGGCACTGAGGAATGCTGGGGAAGGACAAAGCATTCAAACAGTGCTCGAGAGTAGACAACTTTCTCTCAACTTCACCTGTCTTGGTAGCTGCATTATCTTATCAGTCAAAATGAAATGGTGAAGTTAACCAATCTAAGTTGACCTGCAAATCCCCACCAACTGGCCTTTTCTCCTCCATGAATTTGCCATAGTTCACTAAGCCTTGTCAAGTGAAGTTCTCTTAAGAGACATGTCTTCTCTATTCATTCAATCATTTAAGAAACATTTATAAGGCACCAACACTGTGCCAGACACTATGTTAAGTGCTGAGGATTCATAAAAAGGCGCGAGACAGCCCCTGCTCTTGAGGAATTTACAGTCTAATTAATGGGGAACATGACACACAAACGACTGTGTACAAATAAGCTATAGATAGGATCAATTAGAAATAATCAACAGAGGAAAGTCACCACAAATAACTAGGTAGAGTTGAGGTAGAGTGTTCCAGGCAAGGGGGAATAGCCAGAGAAAATGCTCAGAGCCAAGAAATGCAGAGTCTTTTTTGTGGCAAAGAAGCCAATGTCACTGGATGAGACTACATAATGGGAAATAAGGTCAATCCATCAACCAATAAACATTTATGACACATAAGAAGTGCCAGGAGGAATACTAGGTGGTGGGGATACCAAAAGAGGCAAAAGCCCCTAAGAAGCTTGCAATTTAATGGGGGAGAAAACATACAAACCAATATGTGTATGCTTATCAAGTTATATGCAGGATGAAGAGGAAGTAATTAAAAGATGGATGGCACTGGAATTAAGAGGGACTGGGGAAGGCTTGCTACCTGGAAGGGAGGCTCAGTCATAAAGGAGGCAATAGGAAACTACTAGAATTTATTGAGTAGTAAGGGGTGATGTGGTTGGACCTGCACTTTAGGGAAGTCACTTTTGTGGCTTAATATAGGATAGATTGGAGTGGGGAGAGACTTGAGGCAGGCAGATCCACCAGCAGCTATTATAATAGTCCAGAGGTGAGGTGATGAGGACATGCATTAGAGAGGTAGCAATGTCAGAGAAGAGAAGGGGTTATATTTGAGAAATGTTGCAAAAGTGAAATCAACAGACCTTGGAAAAAGACTGGATGTGGGAGGTGAGAGATGGTGAGAAGTTGAAGATGACTCCTAGGTTGTGAGCCTGAGGGATTGGAAAGGTAGGAGAGGGGAGGCCTTAGTGGGGAGGGAGATAATGAGTTCTATTTTGGGCATGTTTAGTTTACTAGTCTATGGGATACCCGTTTAAGATTTCTGAAAGGCAGTTGGAAATGGGAGATTGGAGGTCAGCAGAGAGATCAGAGCAGGATAGATAATTCTGCAAATCATCCTCATGGAGATGGAAATTAAATCCATAGGTAGGAGTGAAGTGAAGGAGTGCAGGGGAAGAAGAAAAAAAGGCCCAGGACTGAACTCTGTATCATAAATAGAAAGAAAATTCTAGAACAATATAATGGTGTGTATCTAACTGGTAGAAAAATGTTTGCTTATTTAACCCCCAGGATGCACTATTAGCCACTACTTCATTCCATTCAACAGGAAATATTTGGAGGCCAAGGTTTACATTGGCAGTTAGGCACTTCAACTTATTTTTGGCAGAGTAACAAAAAATGATGTAAAACATTTAAATGAAATATTAGTAAAGAACATATGACAATACATCGAAAATGTTATAGGTTAGGGCCAGGTTGGAGTTAGGCCAGGAATGCAGGCTTAGTCTAATATTAGAAAGATTATAAGCAATACAGACTAGATTATTAACAAAAAGAACAAAATTCATGTATTTAATTATATGTATTTAAAAGCTTGTTTTTAATACAGGCAGAATAGGCTTTTGACAAGAAGACTTTTTGGATTATTATAAACAGAATAGATTAGTAACAAGAAAAAAAAATTGTATAATTATGCCCCTACAAAAGGAGGAAGAAAAGGACCCATAAGTAGAAACATATGTATAGCAAACAATTCTTTTGTGGTGGCAAAGAATTGGAAACTAGGGAGGTGCCCATCAATTGGAGAATGGCTGAAGACATTATGGTATATGAATGTAATTGACTACTATTGTGCCAGAAGAAATTATGAGAATCCTAGGAAGACTTTTATGAACTGATTCAGAGAGAACTGGGCAGAACAAGGAGGACAGTTTATTCAGTAATAACAATATTGTAAAGACAACATTGAAAGACTTAGGAAATTGGGTAGAAGTGAGGTAGGAGTGCATTCCAGATGTGGAAGACTGCTTTTGCAAAGCATACAGGAAGAAAACAGAATGCTGTGTTCTAAAAACAGTCTGACTGAAATTGAGAGTGCATGGAGGAGAACAAAATTTTTATTTTTTTTATTTCTTTTGCAAATTTTTTAAACTTTATTTTCCACATAACAGTTTTTAAAATTTTTTCCAGTTACTTGTAAGGATTGTTTTTAACATCCACTTCTCCCTCCCTCCCCCCTTTTTTCCCTCCCCAAGACAGCAAGCAATCTGATATACATTATACATGTACAATCAGATTAAATGCATTTCCATAGGAAATCAAATTTTTAAAGAATGGAAGTAGAGTTAGAAGTCTGATTGGTGATACATCCAGAAGAAAGTGAAGTTTGAATTTAATTGTACAGGCAATAAGAAGACATTGAAGATTTTTGAGAAGGAAATGACGTGATCAGATCACTGTACTAGGATTAAAACTGCCATTCCTACGGGTGATGAACTGGAGAAATAAGAAATCGGAGGCAGAGAGTTGGATCAGAAAGCAATTGCAGCGATGTTAGCATCCTGACAGAGAAGTAGACTGAGTATGTAAAATGACACAGACACATTTTCAGATATGACCGTTGTCAGAATCTGTTTTACTTGGCTGTGTGTATTTGGAACAAGTATGTTGTTTTCATTTCTTTTTCAGTTAACAAGAAGTGAATTGGAGGGAGACAAAAAATTTAAATGAATTTTTAATAAATTTAAATGTTAGAAAAAGATATTGTAACGTTTTATATGAAAGGTCGTGAGGCATTGAACTAGGAAAGACATTGGGTTGAGTGGTTAGCAGAGCTCAGTGCAAAGATTTTACTCCTCTTTCCCCCTGTTGCTTGTTCACTTTCTCATGCACAAAACATATACTTACATATAAATGTAACCATAATTTTCATTGATCCATCCATCAAACATTTAGCATCTACTGAATGCCAAGTGTTTGTGAAGGTTTCTGATAGCTGCTACAAGGGGAATGCTTATGAAAGGGAAATTAGAATCTAGAATTCATTAGAATCTAGCAGTCTGTAATCCAGCACATTTCCACACAAAATACTCCACGTAGCCACACAAAGAAACACACAGGAAGCAAGCTCAGGCATAGCTAAAGACCAGAGCACCTTTGCACAGAGATTGTGTAGGAAAGTTTGCCCAAAGTGGATTGACGTGAGTTTACTCAGCTGCCTGCACCACAGCTGAAGTTGATTTTTTGTTTGTTTATAGGGGGACATGTTCCATTCCCACACCAATACTTAGCTCTGTATTTTTTAGCAAGAAAAACCTATGAAACCAGATGAAAAGGTTTGCATGCTTTGTAATTATTGCTCTAAAGCAAAACTTCTATATACAGTGACCTCAATTTTAACGGTGCATAATAAACAGTTACACCTCCACCTGCAATGTTGGCTCACCTCACCAAGGATCTCCTTCCTTTCAAAATTATCAGACAGATATTTTAGTAATGGGAAAATAACTTCATTTTCTTTGCCACTATCCATATAATTTATCTGTAAAAACCTAATTTTGAGAACTTATTCCCAAAACATGGTTAAAACCTGAATTTCATAACAGATAAATTTTGGAAGCCAATCGTATATATCTGTATATAATTATTAGAGGAAACAGTCTAATCCTATTGCTTTTCCTCAAAATTTATTGTCCCATACAATTAGAGATCTATTACATTGCATCTTTGTTTTATTCATTTGTCTAATAATTTCCTCCTTAGGAAGATGTTATCCTTGTATTATTATTTGAGCACAAATGTAGGTTAAAATGGTAAGATATTCATACTTGCATCTTATTATAATAACTCAGAGATGATCCAGTATCAGTCTATTATTAATAGATTTAGTATGGTACTTACAGAGCTTGTTGATTATAAAGATTTTTTTATAAAAGGAAAAAGAGGGACATAGTTATAACTATGTCATATATCATAACAGAAGGGAAAAAAAAAACTTCCTTACCTTCATTTGATTTTAGAAATGAGTCAGATCTGACAGGTAATCATGTATTCACAAGATGTTAAAAGAAGGGCTTGGGATTAACCAGGTGGGGCATTTTCCTTTTTAGAAAGGAAACAACACAATTGGGAAATAGAGTAAGGAGGACCCTATCTAGGCTGTGTCCAGGGCTATCCTCAAAACTTTTCACAAGCATAGACATCCACTTTTAGCAGTCCTCAGCCTGCAGCACATGCTATTTTCTACTTTTGGCTTCAGGACAATTCAGACAACTATCCCGGTAATCAAAGCTCAAAACAATAGCAAATTGCAGTCCCATAAAGTTTTGAATGGCAAGTTCCAATCATCAGAGCTTCAGACAAGTACACCTCAAAAGGATCACCTATCCTAGATAATAAGTGTTGACTATAATCTCACATTGGTGATAGTAAAAGATCATCTCAGAAAAAATGCTGCTTACAAAAGAAGTCTCAGAATCCCTTTAAACAATGGGCACCTCCTGAGGTGAGTCTTGCATACCTTTCTACACATGTTCTAATTCCAGATTAAATAACTAACATAAATAAAATCATATTTCCCATTAAGATAACACAGAGAATTGGGGGCAGCTAGGCGGTGCAGTGAGTAGAGCACTGGCCCTGGAGTCAGGAGAGCCTGAGTTCAAATATGGCCTCAGACACTTGGCACACTTACTAGCTGTGTAACCTGGGGCAAGTCACTTAACTCCAATTTGCCCTGCCTTTCCCCCCTCCAAAACAAAAGATAACACAAAACACAAAAAAGCTCATAGGTTACTACTCTTCACTAACATAACTGTGTGTACTGAAATCCTATTCCTTAAACAAAAACAAAAGGGGTTCCTCACTTTAACCTCATGACCTGATAGATTTACATCCTTGTTTCACAAGCTTGCGTATCCTTCTCTCATTTTATTCCTCTCTGAAAGAATGAGATACTTAAGGAATTAAATCTTATGTGTATGATAAGTTCAAACATTCATTTGATTCTTGGTCAGGCCATGGCACAACTACAAATTCAGATCAAAACAGCAGGATCTCTTTCACTTACAGCTCGTTAGAGGAAATTAGAAATAAATTATCTTGCAAATGAAAACGTAGTAGGCCTTCTAAAAATCAGACAAGAGATTTTTTACAAAATGTTTCTTTCATAAAGGATTTCTCGGGGGTGGAGCCAAGATGGCGACCAGAAAGCAGTAACTGGCCTGAGCTCCCCACCAAATCCCTCCAAAAACCTATAAAAAATGGCTCTGAACCAATTCTAGAGCTGCAGAACCCACAAAGTGTCAGAGGGAAGCAGGGCTCCAG
>CM053622.1:818257994-818274818 GCA_028646595.1 Phalanger gymnotis
GGAAATGGGGAGAAAATTTGTAATTCAAACGCCTGTGAAAATCAAGGCTGAAAACCAAACATGTCAAAAATAAATTTAAAAAAAAATAAAGGATTTCTCTTTCTTACAAACAGTTTAAAATTTCCTTACAAATTTTCTTAACAAGAGGAACAATCATTAAACTTTGATAAAGTAAATTAGTTAGAAACTTGTCGCCTTAAGAACGTTCCCTTTGCTTAAAGGGATTCTTATAGCAGTGGTCTGTCTGTATCCATTTGAACATGGTTAATAACTGGACAAATTTTACTCTAAACAATGTTTCATACAAGTTGTTCTCTGTATACAATTTGAGATTCTTATATTTACATGTCTCATCTGAAGTCTTTTGTTGTTTGTTATTGAATATCTTAAAGCAAAATCACTTGCGTAATGTTGAACTTAGGGATGGAAAAGCATCTACTTTCCATGAATGCTAGTCATATGAAGATAAGTTGAATGAATCTCTTATTGTTACCAATGAGAGATTATAGTCACTGCTTGTTATCAAGGATATGTGATCTTTGAGAGCTGAAACCACTCAAAGCTATGATTATGGAAACTTGCTATTTAAGACCTTATGGGACTGCAACTGATATTATTTTAAGTCTGACTCTAGGTATGATTATCAAGGAGTTAAGCCATGATGCTAGCCACGATGCTAGCCATGATGCTAGCAACCATACGAAGTTGACATCTATTAACTCCAGGCAGAGTTCTCATGGGAAAGGTTGGGAGAATGACTCTTGACATGAGCTGAGGTAATATTCTCTTGACTCAATTTCTCCAGAATGACAGTACTTCTTGAATAGAAAATATCCCACCTGGTGAGCTTTAAGCCTGGCTCTATGAATTTGGCTATCTATATAATTTTACCTGGAGTTGACATAAAGTTAGGGAAGAATTATTTACTTAATGTCCCTCTTCTTTATGCCCCTCTTCTTTATTGGCAAGTTTCTATAATCATGTTAGATGATCAGTATTATAGTGAAATGTAGGTACAAGATTTGAGCTATTTGGCGTAAAATTTTAGTCCTTTTTTATATTCCAAACAACTAAATAATTAATCATTTAGACTTGATACCTCTAATTTCTTTTAGTAGTATGGTGATAATCAGGCAAATGATGGATAGACTTGTGAAACCAGGATATAATTCTGGTGTGGTTTGTCCTTTGTTCTCGAAGAGGACCATGACATTAGGGAGATGATTACACAATTTGCAAGTGAATTTGATTTGAGTGAGGGAGGGTTGTGCAAAGTCATCAGGCCCTCTTTCTCCTCCAGAGCCATCTGGGTTCAGTGGCCAGATATAGATCAGGAAAACTGGAAGTGGTCCGGGATGCAATGGAAGACCTTGGCCTTTTTAAGCTAAAGTCTTTTCAAGTTCTCACTTTGAGTGAGACAATGCCCATTCACAGAAGAGTCTTCTTTAAGAAGTGAGTCAAAGATTGGACCTATTAATAAAAAAATAAAGTTGGAGAAGACCCTCAGGTTTGCTGGCCAAGAGAGATACAGTTACTATTTACATTCACTCTGAGCCAGAAGGGCCCAAAAATAAACATTAAGTGGTGCTTGGGTGGGGCAGTGAACTCTTATTTTCCAATCAATGAGATCCAGCATTAATTGGGTTTAAGACTTGGATTTGGAGGAATAAATCTAGCCCATACACCCCAAGTTAACTAGGTAGGTATCCGCGACCAAAATTTACCTTCCTTTAGGCAGAATACCCTCAAGTAAGGGCATGATACCTGAGGAGAAAAAGGAGAGGAAAGGAGAGGAGAGGAGAGGAGAGGAGAGGAGAGGAGAGAAGAGGAGAGGAGAGGAGAGAAGAGGAGAGGAGAGGAGAGGAGAGGAGAGGAGAGGAGAGGAGAGGAGAGGAGAGGAGATACCAACTGGAATTGGCCAGCTGGGTCCCCAGTAGGGCAGCTCAGACTACTTACAGGTTGTGGTTTGTCCTTTATTCTCAAAGAAGATCATAACATCAGGGAGATGATGACATGACTTGAAATTGAAATTGATTTGAGTGGGAGAGGGCTGTGCAAACTCACCAGCCTCATTTTCTCCTCCAGAGTCATCCATAATTCTGTTATTTAGTGAGGTTGATATTGTAACTGTCTCAGTTCTTCATTGATGAAAAGAATAGCAACACAATTTAGTTATATTAAGAAAGGAATGGCTTGTGGTTTATCTTATAAATTACTTAAAGAGACAGCCACTTGTACTAGAGGTTCAAATACTAGAGTATTTGAACATGGGTAGAAGCCGAAACTGTTTTTATTATAAATAACTAATTTGATATGTACTGTTCTGAAAATGGTTATTATATATATGTGTGTATATATATGTGTGTGTGTTTATATGTATATGTGTGTGTGTGTGTGTGTGTGTATAAAATCCTGGAACTTCTTGTTACAACTGAAGTTAATCTGGCAACTTTTAAATGAATTCATTTTTGCATTAGAGTTCACCTTCTTATAAAGTGTTCTTGGTTCCTTAGCAGAACTTCATTCTCCTAATGGGAAGGCAAGAGTCAGGGTATCGATGGTGACCATGAATATGCCTATATAGTTAAGAATTGCAAAATATAAAAGACTCTCTGTATAGAAGGCAGAAGAAGTAAAACATTTATTCAGACACAAGAGGATCAAATCCCTAAACCAATAATTACAATTCAACATAGCAGAAATTGTATCCCAAAACCAGTAAGTCCACTTCATTATAACAGCAAGGAAATTAAAACACAATATTGCAGCAAGGAGCCAAGGCATCCTATAACCTTCCCCACTGCTGGGACCTTTCCATAAAGACTCACTCACAAATCCTAACTGTCTACTTGCCTTCATCCTCTCCTCCCATAGTTTTGAGAGCTTGCTTTCTGAGAGCCCTTCCAGTTCTCTCTTTCTCCATCTCTCTTTGAGCCCTTCCAGTTCTCTCCATCCCTATCTCTGTGTCTCTGAGCTTAATGGCTACCCTCAGGGTATATACACCCTTCTTAGGGCTTGAGGACTTCATACCTAATCAGCAAAAGGGTGTGGGCCTGGAGCTTCACACCTAGTTAGAAAAAGGGTGTGGGCCTTCCTACAAACAAGCCTCCCCTGATCAAGCTTCCCTTAACTAGCTCCACCTGAGGCCTGTTAAGGCAATGAATGAGTGGGGAAGATTTTTAATCAAGATTAGAACCACATGGAAGAATGAACAATGTTTATCAGTAGGCAAGATTCATGACCTTGAGGATGACCAGGAACATGCCTGTGTTGTTTGGAAAATTCACAAAATATGAAAACCTCTCTAGGTAGAAGGCAGAGGAAGTATAACATTTATTTAGGCATCAGAGGACCCAATCTCAAGACCAATAGCCCCAATTCAATATAGCAATAATTTTATACCCAAACCACTAAGCCCACCTCAATGTAGCAACAAGGAAATTGTAACACAGTGTTATAGCAAGGAACCAAGTCATCCTGTAATTTTCTCCCCTGCTAAGGCCTTCCCATAAACAATCACTCATGAATTCTGTCTGCTTGCCTCCATCCTCTCCTGAAGTTCTGAAAGCCCTTGCAGTTCTCAGAATCTTTGCAGTCTTCTGGATTCTCAGTTCTTCAAAATCTTGATGCTGTAGATTCTTACCTCTTTGAGCTTTGCAACTCTCTGGTATGCACTTTCTGCTCTGCAGTCTCTCTTGACACAGGCTCTCTCGATGTCTGATCTTCAACACCCTCTTAATGTCTGCTGCTTCAATGTCTTCTTGATGTTTCCTTGTCAGTTCTGCTTCTCTCACACTCTGGGTTCTATTTATATACAGTTCTCACTGGCATCTGATTGGTTAGAACTTAAGTCTCTGATTGGCTGAATCCGTGCACATATGATTGGCTAGAAAACAGTGCACATACAATTGGCTCTGGAATTAGCACCTCTCCTTAGGGCTCTGAGGGCTTCACACCTCTCATGACCAAATTAGTAAAAGTATGTGGTCCTTGGGCTTTACACCTAGTAAGCAAAGGGTGTAAGTAAGGTCCTATTGAATGGGCAGGGAAGATCTTTAATCACATTAACATCACACGATGCCAAGTATAAAAATTAGATTCTAATCTTCTGTTTGTATTTGAGTTTCTTGGATATATCAACATGAAAATTGGTAACCCAAAAGTTTCAAGTCCCTGGTCTCACAGGGTTCAAATTTGATTTTCTAACAATAGAGACAAAGTTTAAGCTAACTTTAATTGTTTGACCTAGCTATTGGCAAAATAAATTTAAAATTGTACTAAGACCAATTTTGTAGGAAATTTTCAGCAAACAAAAGGATTTCTATCAGTGACCTGAACCAGAGTAGAACTGCTTTGAGACCACATCCAAACCACAGAACTGCATCAGATGGTTCCAGAAAACCAGATTGCTCTATGGGATGAGACTCCTTATATTTTCCCTTTGTTCCTTTTATCCATAAGGTCTCCTTATCAAAGGGGATTGCCTCCTTTGATTTTTGTCAAAATGCTATCAAAGGGGATTTTCCCTCTTTGATTTTGGTGAAGTGCCTGTCCATGTTTCCTTTTCCCCTTCATATTGTCTCCCCTCATAAGGTGCACAGTTAGAAATCTTGATGAAGTGTTTCTCATATCAGTTAGTGATCCACTGAGGAGATTATGCCTCTCATTAGAATCAAATGGGGGAATGAGAGAAATGATTATTTAATAATAGATATTTTTAACAACCTTGTTTAGCCCCCACCCAGGTGGGGAAACCACTATGCTCTACTCCAGTTTTTGTGGAGATAATTTCTTTAAATAGATTGTCCAAGGCTGGGGGTAACTTAGAAGTAAATGACATAATCAAAGTTCATTAAAACAGGTCCAACCACTCATTGTAATATTCATTCTCTCATTACTTGTTAACCAATCAATTGCTACCCTCTGGAACACCCACTTTTTAAGGGCATGTAAGCAGTGAGCTTACTGCCATGATGGTCTTTGGCATTCCCTAGTGTCACTGACCTTTTATTTAAAATGCTGGCATTATGAATAAAATGATTGTTAACCAGAAATTATGTCTCTCGAACTTTTTAAATGCCATAGAAAGATGACTGAATTTTATTCTAAAGGCAAAAAGAAGAGTGTGAGAGCATTTATGTAAAGACCAGAAGAAAACATCTTCAATACAGTCTACTAGGTAAGAACAAGGAAGCAGTGCTCACAAATAATATTAACTTTTGCTCTTCTCTAGGTCTCTCTACATTTGGTGACAGCTCTTCTTGCCAAGATACTAAGATACTGCTTTCATGAAATTTAATAATATAATCCTGTGTGTTGCCTTCCTCTCCCAGATGGGAATTGGAGTTTTAGGGAATTCCTTCCTTATTTTTCTCTTCATCTTCGTTTTTCTCAGTGGACATAGGATGAGGCCTATAGATACTATTGTCACTCAACTGGCCTTTGTCAACTGCTTGGTGCTTCTCTCAAAAGGCATTCCAAAGACAATGACAGCTTTGGGTTTGATGAATTTCCTGGGTGAAATTGGATGCAAAATTGTTTCATACCTTCACAGAGTAGCTCAGGAGCTTTCTCTTAGCATGACCTGCCTCCTGAGTGGCTTTCAAGCCATCACCATCAGCCCCAGCAACTCCATTTGGGCAGGGCTTAAAGCCAGAACCCAAAAGTACATCATTCTCTCTAGTCTCTTCTGTTGGACTTTTCACCTGACTTTTTGCAGCTATGTTCCTTGGGGAATTCAGGGACCAAGTCATGCCAGAAATATCACTGAGATACAGAGTTATGGATATTGTTCTCATGTAATTCTTTCCGGATATCAGGCCTCCTTATTTGCAGCCATTATCTCCTTTCCTGACTCTGTGTGTATGCTATTCATGGTCTCTGCCTGTGGTTACATGGTGTTTCTTCTACACAGACATCACAGGCGAGTCAAGCAAATTCACCTTACTTGCCTCTCCCTCAGAGTCTCCCATGAGTCCAGGGCCACCAAAACCATCCTACTGCTACTGAGCACCTTTTTTTCCTCTTACTCACTCAATGGCATCTTGACAACATATATGTCTTTTGTAAAATCTCCACACTGGTTAGCACATACCTCTGCTTTCCTAGCTTCGTGTTTCCCAGCTGTTAGCCCCTATATGCTGATAAGCAGTGACTCACAAGTTTCTAGGTATTTCTATGCTCTTTGTAGGAAGAAATACCCACATTTTGACCTCGATAGTAGATTGGTATCCTCCACCAAGGATGTTCCATGAAGCTTCCAGGGAGAAAGAAGGAGGTCCCACATCACATGAGACCTAAATGCACCTACCTCTCATTTCCTAAAAGCAACTCTACCTTGAGGGTATTGATAGTGGAGATAAAAGAATAAACATAGGCTGACAATTCTGAATACTACTATTCTTAATGACATCCATAGAACCATATAACATTAGAATTGAAAGTGCCTAACACTACTAGGCAGATTCTCCCAAAGAAAATTTTTTAAAAAAGGAAATACACAGACACACACATACATATGTGTGTGTGTGTATATATATATATATACATACACATATATATGTATGTATATACAAACATGCATACATACACATATACGTACCTATATGAATATATATACACACATACACACACACAATTTATTGCAGCTCTTTTCACAGTAGTCCCAAAGAGAAAACTAATTTGTTATCATCCTTTTGATGAATTGCTAAACAAATTGTGGCATATTGATGTAATGGATTATTATTGTGACATAAGTTAGGAAGAAATTGTTTCAGTGGAGACTTGGGAGAAACTCTGTGAAATGATACAGGGTGAAGAGAGTAAACCAGGAGAACAATTCTTACAGTGATAGCATTATAAAGAAAAATTACTCTGAAAAACTAAGTATCTGGGAATTACAACAATAAACTATGAGTACAGAACATAAAACATGATATTCACCAGTTGTCAGAGAGATAAATTTAAAATACAGCAAAATAAGTACATTTGTTGATATGGACAACATAGAGATTTGCTGCATTGAGCTACATATCTCTGTATTGAAGCCGTGATTTTTTAGGCTTTGAAAAATTCACTTAAGATATCCAGTGCCAAGATGGTAAGGGAGGCAAGAACTCCCTGGAGCTGTCCCAAATTCCCCTCCAAACAACTTAAAAACCTCAGAGTCATTTAGGAGCAGGGAAGCAGCCTAACAGATTGGCATGAAATGTCTGTCTCGCTGGGGCGAGAGGGGAGCAAGTGCCATATAGCAGGGGGTCAGTAGCATGGCTCTAAACCTGAGACAATCCACCAACAAGGCCCTGACTTCCTGTGAGCCATCAGCCCTGGAGAGAAGCCAGTGGTCTGCGCAGAACAGCCAAGTCCCAGCCCTAGCACAAAGCATCAGAGAGACCTTGCCCCCGCTACTTGCAAGGAATGAGGTCTCACTCCCGTTGCTGCCCAGCAGCAAGGCCATGCCATTGGGACCACCCATCAGCAAGACCACACCCCTGGAGCCATCCAACAGCAAGATCTCTCTCCCAGGGCCAGATAGCAGACAGGCCCTACCTACATTGCAACCCAATAGCAGAGACCCACGCCAGGGGCAAGCCAACACCCAAACCACACACCCAGGGAGCCCAATGGGGAGGTCAAGACAAGCCAGCAGAAAGCTCTCTTCCACTGTAAACCAGCAGCTAGGCCCTAAGGCCCAGGGAAAGCCAACAGCAAAGACCCCAACCATTGCACAAGCAGCTTGGGGCAGTGAAGGAGTAGAATCCAACTTTTACATAAAAATATCAATTCGCCAAATGTGCAGGAAAAAAATGAACAAAATTTTAAATGCAAAACTTCACTACAGAAAGTTATTATGGTGACAGGGAGGATCAAGGCACAAATTTAGAAGACAACAACAGTGTCAAAATGGCTACATGCTAATCCTCAAAGAAAAATGTAATTTGGTCTCAGGCCCAAAAAGAAATTCCTGGAAGAGGTTAAAAAGAATGTTAAAAAGAAGATGAGAGAAGCAGAAGAAAAATTGGGAAGAGATATGAGAGTAATGTAAGAGAATCATGAAAATAAACTCAATAGCTTAGAGAAAATTTATAAAAATTCATTGAAGAAAATAATTCCTCAAAAGATAAAATTGGCCAAATGGAAAAGGTGAAAAGCTCACTGAAGAAAATTATTCCTTAGAAATTAGAATTGGGCTAGTGAAAGCTAATGACTCCAAGATACAATAAAAGAAAATCAAAAAATCTAAAATGTGGAAGGAAATGCAAAATTTCTCATTGGAAAAACAACAAACCTGAAAAATTATCCAGGAGAGATAGTTTAAGAATTATTTGACTACCTAAAAGCCATTATTATAAAAAAAAAAAACCCTGGACAATATCTGTCTAGAAATTATTGAGGAAAATGTTCCTAATAACTTAGGAGCAAAGGGCAAAAGAGACATTAAAAGAATTCACCTATCACCACATGAAAGAGAACCCAAAGTGAAAATTCTCAGGAACATCACAGCCAAATTCTAGAACTCCCAGATTAAGAAGAAAGTTCAGTAAGAAACAAAAAAGAAACAATTCAAATATTGTGGAGCTATAGTCAGGACAGCACAGGATTTATCAGCTTTCACATTAAAGAACCAGAGGATTGGAATATAACATTCCAGAAGGTAAAGGATTTAGGATTACAACAAAGAATCACCTACCAGCAAAACTGAATATATTCCTATGGGGGGAAATGGGCATTTAACAAAATGGAGGACTTTCAAGCATTTCTGATTAAAAGACAAGAGACGAATAAAAATTTTGATCATCAAATACAATACTCAAGGAAAAAGTGAAAAGGTAAGAAAAAATGAGAAAGAGAAAACAGAAGTGATTCAATGAGGTTAAACTGTTTATATTCTTATGCAGCAAATTATTATTTTTGACCATTAAGAATTTCATTACTATAAGAGCAATTAGAAGGAGTATACATATACAGAGAATGTGACTTTAGTGGGATGATATAAAAAAATAAATAAAGGGGTGAGAAAAAAGATTGCACTGGGGAAAAAAAGGAGGGGGGAGAAAGAATGAGATAAATTATCTCACATAAAATAAAAGAAGCATGAAAGGGGAAGACAGGGGATCTAGGGCAAAGCTTGAACCTAACTCTCATGAGAATTGGCTGGAAGAAGGAACAATATGCACATTCAGTTGAATAGAGAAATTTATTTTATCTCATAAGGAAGATAACAGGGACAGAGGTAAAAGAAGGAGGGACTGACAGAAGGGAAGATGTTTTGGGGAGGTGGTGATCAGAAGTAAAACACTTGTGAAGAGGGATAAGGTGAAGGTAAGAGAGAGATAAGAATAAACAGGAGAAAAATACAATGGGGGAAAATTATCATAACTAAGTGTAAATGGGATGAATTCACACATAAAACAGAAGCAGATAGCAGAATGAATTAAAAAAACAGAATCCTACAATATGTTCTTTAAAAGGAATACATATGATGCACAAAGACACAGAGTAAAGATAAGAGAATCTGTTATGCTTCAACAGAAGCAAAGAAAGCAGGGTGAGCAATCATGGTCTCAGACAAACAAAAAGAAAAGTAGATTTAATTAAAAGAGATAAGGAAGGAAACTATATCTTCCTGAAAGGGACCATAGATAATGAAGTAATATCAATACAAAACTTATATGCACTAAATGGTACTTTTGAGGAAGTAAAAAGAGTTACAAGAAGAAATAGATAACAAATTATACTGGTGGGGGACCTCAACTTTCCCCTCTCAGGATTAGATAAATCTAACCAAAAATTAGTCATGAAAGAAGTTAAGAAGGTGAATAGAACAGTGGAAAAGTTAGATATGATAGATCTTTGGAGAAAATTGAATGGGAATAGAAAGGAATGTAACCTTTTCTCAACAGTACATGGTGCTTACAGAAAAACTGACCGTGTATTAGGGCATAAAAAATTCACAACCAAATTCAAAAAAGTAGAAATTTTAAATGCATCTGTTTCAGATCATAAAGCAATAAAAATTGCATTCAATAATGGGTAGTGGAAAAGATTAAAAATAATTAGAACAAATCATAGAAACAATAATTTCAACAAAGAGAATGCCAACAATAAGAAAACACACCAAAATTTATGGGATACAGCTAAAGAAGTACTTAGGGGAAAATTTGTATCTTTAATTGATTACATCAACAAACTAGAGAAAGAATAAAGTAATGAATTGAGCATGCAACTAAAAAAAATTGGAAAAAAAATTAAAAATCCCAAGTTGAACACTAAATTAAAAATCCAGAAAATCTAAGTAAAGATTAATAAAATAGAAAGTAAGAAAACTATCAAACCTAATAAAACCAGAAACTAGTTATTTAAAAAACAACAGGATAGATAAACCATTGTTAATTTAATTTAAAAATGGAATGAAAATCAAATTACCAGTATCAAAAAGGAAAGGGTGAGTTCACCACCAAAGAAGAGGAAATTTAAAAAGTTTTAAGTGCTCTTTTGCCCAATTATATGTAATGAATTTGACCATCTAAATGAAATAGATGATTATCTACAAAAACATAAGTTGCTCACATTAACAGAAGAGGAAATTAAATATTTAAATAACCCAATCTTAGAAAAAGAATTTGAATAAGCCATCAATGAACTTCCTAAGAAAGAATCCCCAGAGTCAGAGGGATTCACAAGTTAATTCTACCATTTAAAGAACAATTAATCTCAATACTATATAAACTATTTGGGGAAAATAGGCAAAGAAGGATTCTTACCAAATTCCTTTTATGACACAAATGTGGTGCTGATACCTAAACCAAGAAGAGTTAAAACAGAGAAAGAAAATCATAGACCAATTTCCTCAATGAATATGGAAGCAAAAACTTTAAGTAAAATGCCAGCAAGTACATTACAGCAATATAACATGAGGATCATACACTATGACCAGGTAGGATTTATATCGGGAATACAGGGTTCCATATTAGGATAATAATCAGCATAATTGACCACATAAATTAAAAAACCAACTGGAGAGCAAAGGAATGAATGGACCTTATATTAAAATAAGTAATATTTTTCTGAAACCATCAGTAAACATTATCTGCAGTGGAGAGAAGATAGAAGCCTGCCTGATACAGTCAGGGGTGATGCAAGGTGCCCATTATCACTACTATAATTCAATATTGTACTGGAAATGCAATAATGCAATAAGAAAAGAAATTGAAGGAATTCAAATAGGCAATAAGGAAATAAAATTATTCTTTTTGCAGATAATATAATGTATTCTCAGAAAATCTGAGAGAATCAACTAAAAAACAAGTGGAAATAATAAACAACTTTAACAAAGTGGAAGGACACAAAATAAACCCGTATAAATCATCAGCATTTATAAATATTACCAACAAAGTCCAGCAACAAAAGATAGAAAGAGAAATTCCATTTAAAACAATTGTAGACAATATAAAATACTTGGGAATCTGCCTGCCAAGACAAACCCAGAAAATATGTGAACATGATTACAAAACATTTTTTTCTCAAATAAAGCCAGATCTGGACAATTGGGAAAATATTAATTGCTGACGGACAGGCCAAGTCAATATTTTAAAGAAGACAATTCTACCTAAATTAATCTGAACTACTGAAAAAAGTATTTTATAGAGCTAGAGAAAAAATAATAAAAACCTTTCATTTGGAAGAACAAAAGGTCAAGAACTTCAAGGGAATCAATGAAAAAAAAAGAAAAGGAAGCTAGCCTAGCTGTACCGGACCTTAAACTGTATTATAAAGCAGTAATTATCAAAACAATTGGGTACTGACTAAAAAATAGTATGGTGGATCAGTGGAATAGATTAGGTACACAATACATTACAGTAAATAATCATAGTAATCTAATATATAAAAAACCCAAGGATTCAAGCTTTTAGGACAAAAACTCATTATTTGACAAAATTACTGGGAAAGCAGTATGGCAGAAGCTAGGTACAGACCAACATCTCATACCATATATCAAAATAATATCAAAATGCATAGATGACTTATGCATAAAGGGTGATACCATAAACAAATTAGGAAAGCATGGAATAGCTTACCTGTCAGATCTATAGAGGAGAGAAAAGTTTAGTACCCAACAAGATAGAGAGCACTTCAAAAACTAAAATTGGTAATTTTGATTATATAAAATTAAAATGTTTTTGCACAAACAATACTAATGCAACCAAAATTAGAAGGAAACCAGAAAAAGGGGAAATCTTTTTTTGTAGCAAGTAGATCTGATAAAAGAGCAGGATAGATCTGAGAATCATAGGCATAGAAATAGTAATTAAAGCTGTGGGACCTGATAAGATCACCAAGTGAAGCAGTGTAGAGAGAGTAGAAAAGAAGGCCTAAGAGAATAATATAATGGTACATATCTAACTGGTAGAAAAATGTTTTTGCTTATTTAACCTGAGGATTCACTGCTAGCTACTATCTTTGTTACATGTAACAGGTAATAATTGGATTTAGGAAAGCCAGGCTTACTTTGACAGTTAAGCAGTTCAATTCACTTATGACAGAGTAACAAACAATGATAAAAAACATTTAAATGAAATATTAGTAAAGAACATTTAACAATATAGCAAAATATGTTTAAGTGTGTATATACATATGTGTGCGTGCACACACACCCACATACAGAGAGAGAGAGAAAGAGAGAGAGAGAGAGAGAGAGAGAGAGAGAGAGAGAGAGAGAGAGAGATTATGATCAGATCAGAGTTAAATCAGGAATGTAGGGTTTGTCTGATATTGGGAAGATTATAAGCAATATAGACTAGATTATTAACAAGGAGAAAAAAAATCATGTCTTTAAATGTATATGTATAGGTTTTTCACATTATCTCTCTTACTAGACTGTTTGCTCCTTGAAAGCAGACTTTTTTGTCTTTCTTTGTATCCCTGGTAGAGTACAGTGCCTAACACAGAATAGATGCTTAATAAATGCTTGCTGACTTCACTGTTGCCTTAACAAAATTCAATAGGCACTTCTTAAATTAAAAAAAAAAGACACTGGAAAATATAGAAATAAATGGACCTTTATTTAATGTGGTGAATAAGATGTCTCTAAAACAAAGAACCCCCATTTTGTGCAATAGGGATTAAATGGTAGAAGTCTTTCTAGAAAGATCAGAGATAAAATAAGGATGTTCATTATTACCAATATGATGATTCCAAAGTTCTTCAGAGGGAACTTGAGACTGTCCTTGTATGGCTTCTTCTAACCTCTGTATGGGTTCTTCCCTTGTTTGAGTTCTCCATAAAATAGTCCTTAGAGGAAGCATATGTTTGGCATTTGAACAAAGCGACCAGTCCATCATAGCTTTGCTCTCTGCGGTAGATGTTGAATACTTGGCAGTCCAGCTTGGGAAAGGACCTCAGTGTCCAGTACTTTATTTTCAGAATCCTCCTCAGGCAATTCAAATCAAAGTGATTCAGTGTTCTGGCAAGGTACTGGTAGACTGTCCAGGTGTCACAAGCATATGCTGAGGTCGTCATGAAGGCTTTGTCGATCATACAAATAACAAAAGAAGGACTGGGGGCCAGCCAAGTGACTCTGACCTCTTACTTTATTTTTATTCTTGCTAATGCATCACAGGACAGAAATAGTCTGAAATGCCCCTAAAAGCTGGTCTTCTCCTCTGAATTTTCACTTTAAAAGGACCTGGACTCGTATTGCCATGCTAATTCCAAAGAATCTAGGGACATAGTTGCCCTTCAGGTATCCCAGTCTCTACATAACTGTTGTCTTTTGCTTGTGTTTTTGTCAGTTACCAGAATGGTTTTTCAGAAAGGAAAGAGAAGAAGGAAGGAAGGAGGGAGGGAAGGAAGGATTAATCATCTACTATGCTCCAGGTACTGTGCTAACATTACATCATTTTTTCTCACAACTCCCCTGGGAAGTAGGTGCTATTATTATCCCCACTTTACAGCTGAGGAAACTGAGGCAGATGGCGATTAAGTGACTTGCCCAAGGTCACATATCTAGTAACTGTCTGAAGCTGGATTTTAATTCAGATTTTCCTGCCTCAAGACACAGTTCTCTATCAACTATGTTACCTGATTATAGGGCGTAGGACTCTCCTTAGGAGTTAAACTGGGAATTACAAGGAATTTTCTTGCCCTATGTCAGGTATGTCAGATAGTGAAGCAACTAGGTGGCTCAGTGGATAGAGTGCAGGACTTGGAGTCAAGAAGGCCTTAGTTCGAATATGGTCTCAAACACTCACTAGTTGTGTGACCCTGGGGAAGTCATTTAACCTCTGTTTACCTTAATTCACTGAAGAAGGAAACAGCAAACAATTAATTGAAAAGAAAACCCAATATGTGGTCACAAAGAGTCAGGCATGACTGAATGACAACAAAATGTAAGATAGTTGTCTAGGACAATGAATCAATACCAGAGCCAAGGAGTCATGAGAACAGACAATCTTGCCATTGCACACTACAACTGTCAGCCCTTATCTAGGTATGATGGCTCATAATCCCAGCACCTGTTTGATACAAGCAATGCCATCTTTCCCTGGTCAGAAAGAGACTTTCTAGTCATTGACTTTTAGCACGTGAGATCCTGGAAGATCATCAGATATCCCTTTAAGAAATCAAACCCAGAAGCTAGCAGCAGAAAGGAGCAGTGACTTCAAAGACCAACAGAGCAGTATCCACACAAAGGCAATGGATCAGGAGAAAGCAGAGACACCCCTCATCAAAGACAAAGTTCCCAGAGGAGAACAGAGATGTAACACCCACTAGGTATATCAGCTAACTGCATGGTGACCTACCCAGAGGATATATCCATTCCTGCAGGCCTAAGGGTATAACAGATCCCTTCAACGTGTTCCTTGACCACAGAGGATCATGACATGAACTGTTAAATGAATGTTTTCTGGCCAAGCCAGTTGCCTCCAAGTGTACCCTCCATGCCTGTTTCCTAGCCCTTCATATGTATTCCCTAGATATCATGTTATGTGTTTATGTGTGTATATGTATGTGTGGGTGCTTTCCTCCTTATTACGATCTGTGGAAGAGTAAACTCAGTGTACTCAATGTGGTGTGCATATAAGGAGAGGCAGGAATCTTTTCTTGGCACTTAGTTTTTCATGCCATTGGATAAAGTATCATTTTAAATGAATCTGTCCATGGGATGGTTGGGAAAAGTAACCACTCTAGTGGATACTCATGAGCCATGATTTTTTGTGGATACAGACACCTACCCCAACCCCAGCCTCGCCATCCCAGGTGCCTTGAATCTTGGATACCTTTTGATGGTGAAGGCTTTTGTAAGACATAATTCCCCAGAGGCTACACATTTTTCCTATTAAATTTCACTTTATCTGATTCATCCCAGTGCTCTAAGCTGTGATCTCTTTTTAAATCCATTGGGTTGAATCTAATAAGATGAAATTAAATACAAAATCTTATACCTGGGAACCAAAACTATATTTCATAAATATAGAAGGGAGGCATGAGTCAAGTGTGTCTAGAAATAAAGGAGTGTGCCTGGAAAACATCTGTGGGGATACTCTATAAGTTCAAAATGAATTGGTAGGGGAATAGGTCAGCCAAAAGCAGCTCTGAAAAAAGTGTCAGGTAGGGAGTTTGACTAATCCTGAACAGCTACCAATCCATAAGGCAAGTTTCCTTAAGTGAGCTCAAGGAGAGCAGAAAGCTAATCCTGGAACCAAAGGTCAACCATTTTCTGTTGATTTTTAGTGCAAATACAGACCAGGAAATCTGAGCCTACTAACCTGAGCTAAAATATAAATAGTGCACTAATCATATAATGTGTAAATGAGAGGAGGAGTCATTGAATAACACAAGCAGATAGAGTCATTGTATAGAAATAACTGAGTTTAGTGTGTCTGTGGTATGGAAGGAGCTACCTCATGAGTTCTTTCCAGGTGGGGATAAGTGTCCAATATGTAGGGAAGGCATAAATCCCTTGTATTTCTCTCTAAGGTCCTTCAAGCTCAGGCTGAAATTCTTCTGCTCAGGACACCAAGAACATGATTTCTGTGGACGTGCTCTTGGGCATTGCCTTCTTCTTCCAGACAGGAATTGGGGTTTTGGGCAACTTCTTCCTGATTTATCTCTTCAGCTTCCTTTTCTTCACTGGCCAGAGGCCGAGGCCCATAGATCTGATTCTCACTCAGCTGGCTGTGGCCAACTCCTTGGTGCTTCTCTCCAGGGGCTTCTTTCAGGGCTTGGCAGCTTTGGGTCTGAAGAATGTTCTGGATGACACTGGCTGTAAAATTGTCTTCTACCTTCACAGAGTAGCTCGTGGGCTTTCCCTCAGCATAACCTGCCTCCTGAGTGGTTTTCAGGCCATCATCATCAGTCCCCACAACGCCAGGTGGATAAAGCTTAAAGTCAGTGTCCCAAGATACATTATGCCCTCTATTCTCCTCTCCTGGATTTTCCACATGCTGCAAAATATTCCTATTCTTGAGAAACTTAAAGGACCAAGGGGCACTGGAAATACCTCAGAAACAAAAGAGTATGTATACTGCTCCTTTAATGTCACTACTGATATTAGTGCCTCAGTCCATGCTCTTGTGTTCTCCCTCCCTGATGCTGTGTGCATGTTCTTTATTAGCTTTACCACGGGCTACAAGGTTTATCTCCTGTACAAGCACCACAAGAGAGTTCAGCAGGTTCACGCTGACAGCTCTACCCGTAGAGCCTTCCCTGAGACCAGAGCCACCCAAATGATCCTACTGCTGGTGGGCACCTTTGTCACTTTTTATTTACTCAATTGCATATTGGCAGGAATTATGCATTCAATGACACGTAAACCCTGGCTGG
>CM053622.1:818275318-818349277 GCA_028646595.1 Phalanger gymnotis
GGAAATGGGGAGAAAATCTGTAATTCAAACGCATGTGAAAATCAATGCTGAAAACTAAACACATTAAAAATAAATTTAAAAAAAAAGAAGGGGTATCTGGAGACAGAGGGTGTGGATACAAGGTGACGTTAATGGGATGATACCCCCCCAAAAAATAAAGGGGTGAGAAAGAAAATTATATTGGAAGAAGAAGGGGGGGATTAAATGGGGTAAATGAACCCACCTAAGAGAGGCATGAAAAAACTATTATAATGGAGGGGAATATGGGGTTAGAGGGTGGTGGGTAAAACCAAACCTTCTTCTCATCAAAATTGGCTCAAAGAGGGAACAACATATACACTCAGTTGGATGTAGAAATCTATCTTACCCTGGAAGGAGGTTAAAAGGATGGGAATAATAAAGGGGGATGGGGGAGGACTGATAAACAGTAGTGTATATTGGGGAAGGCAATGATCAAAAGTAAAACACTTAGGAGGGAAGGATTGGGGATAAGAGAGTCGGATAAACAATAAAACATAGCATGGAAGGAAATATGCAGTTATCATAACTATAAATATGAATGGGATGAACTCACTCATAAAATAGAAGGGGATAGCATTTACAATACATTGATTTCGAGAAAGAGGTCTGAAGCAGAGAGATTTACACAGAGCAAAGATAAGGGTTTAGAGCAGAATCAGTTATGTGTCAGATGAAGCAAAGAAAGAGGGGCAGCAATCATGATCTCAGAGAAAGGAAAAGAAAAACAAGATCTAATTAAAAGAAAAAGAGAAGAAAATTATATCTTACTGAAAGGTACCATAGACAATGAAATCATGTCAGTACTAAATATGTATTCACCAAATGTTGTAGCAACTAAATTTTTGAAGAAGTTGAATGAGTTACAGGAAGAAATAGATTTAAAAAAAAACTTTACTAGAGGGGGAACCTGAACTTTCCCCTCTCAGAACTAGATAAAAATAAATCAAAAAATAAACAAGAAAGAAATTAAAGAGGTGAATAAAATTCTGGAAAAGTTAGATATCATAGATCTCTGGAGAAAACCGAGTGGGAATAAAAAGTAATATACCTTTTTCTTGGCCATACATGGCACATACACAAAAATTGACCACATATTAAACTATAAAAACCTCACTACAAAATGCAAAAAAGCAGAAGCAGCAAACACATCTTTTTCAGATCATAATGAAATAAAAATTATATTTAATAATGGATAATGGAAAGAGAAATTAAAAATTAATTGGCAGAGAAGAATCTGGGAAGATAGTGGAGTAAGTCAGAAAATTCCAAGCTCTCCAGATTTCTCCCACAAACAAGATAAAATAATTCCTCACAGTGACTATAGAGTGGTAAAAAGAAAAAAAAAAACAAGAGTTGATGCAGAGCAGTGTTCCTCCTGGGAAAACAAGGGAAAATCTGAAGAAAAATCCCAGGACAGAGGTTTGGCCCCTGTGGAGTGTAAACACCTCCAGGCTAGTTCTAATGAAACAGCAAGCTGTGAGCCCTAGGGCTAGCTGGGTTGCAAGGCAGCCTAGGCAATACCCTAAGGAATTTTTACCTCCCAGACCATGTGGGAAGTCAGGTGTCTGAGTAAGGGAAGATTGAGGGAACTACTGCTGATAAGGCATATCAGGACCAGCTGTGCTGCTGAGATGTGGCCCCTGGGAGAGAAGGAACCAACATGTCAGGTAGATGCAAAAGCTGTGGGGTGGAGGTGCCTCTAGCTGTGGTCATTTATGGGAGGCTGGACTTCTTGGCTTCTGTTCCAGGCCAGAGGGGAGAACTGAAGGCCAGAGGCACCATCCCCCTTATCCCAGGACTAGAAGTGATTACAGTGATAACCTGCTACAAATAAAAAAAAAAGTAGGCAAAGGAGAAAGAACCCAACTACAGAAAGTTACCCTGGGAATAAAGAAGATGGGTTTGTCTTTAGAAGAGGATACTGAAACAAAAACAGGCTCTCCTCCCCCAAAGAGTAATGGCAAATTGTCACCTGCCCAAAAAGAATTCATAGAACAACTTTTAAAAGTCTTTAAAAATCAAATGAGAGGTATTGAGGAATTTGAAAAAAAAAATAAGGAGCACCCAAGATAAACAAGAAAATTGTGAAAACAAAGTCAACCAACTGGAAAAGGAGATCCAGAATCTTAGGGAAGAAAATGACTCCTTGAACATTAGAATTGGGCAAGGGGATTTGTGTAAGGCCAGTGAAGTTGTAAGAGACCAAGAAATAATGAGAGAAAATATAAAGATTGAAAAAAATAGAAGAGAATTTGAAACATCTCATCAGAAAAACAACAGATCTGGAGAAGAGAACAACTGATCAAGAAGAGAAAACATAAAAATAATCAGACTACCTGAAAGCTATGATAAAAAAAAAAAGATTCTTGATACAGTAATACAAGAAACAAAGAAAATTGTCCTGAAGTGCTAGAACAAGAGGGGAAAGTAGAAATAGAAAAACTCTGCCTATCACCACCTGAAACAGAGCTTATGAGGAAAATCTAAAGGCATATTGATAGTCAAATTCTGAAACCCACAGGTCAAGGAGAAAATATCACAATAAACAAAAAAATTCAAATATGGCAGAGCCACAATTAGAATCACACAAGACCCAGCAGTGACAACACAAGACCACAGGTCTTGGAACACCATATGTCAAAGAGCAAAAGAACTGGGGTTGCAGCTGAAAATATCATACCCAGCAAAGCTAAGCATAATCCTGAATGGAAAAAAATGGATATTCAATGAATTGCCAGACTTTCAGGATTTTGTTGCAAAAAAAAAATCTGAACTCAGTAGAAAATTCAACCTACAAGATCCAAGAGAAATAGAAGGAACACATCAAAGACTCATTACAAGGGACTCAATACGACCAGATCATGTGCTTTTTTATGTTAAGTGGACTGAATTAATCAAATTTTATTCAACTATTTGAGATAAAGAAAACAAGTAAAATAATATAAAATGTCATTTAAGAAATGCTCTTTTAAAACTGATACCTCAAGTCATTTCAATATTTTACAAATTGTCCACGAAGTAATTATTTCAAAAATTCTTATCCAACTCATCTCATTTAATTTGCTGTAATAAATGCAACATTGATAGATATATAGTCTTTTGTGCCAGAATTGTACATGGAATTAACGAATCATTGCTTTATGTGTACTATGCTTTCAATGAGATCATATCCAATACATACATTATTTTCCTCAATTTATTTTTATATTATGCTAGTGTCTTTTAAGAAGTACAACTTAGACAGGTTTATAGTCTAGTTTAGATTCCAACTTCTTAGAATCAGCCACTTTTCTGACTGCTTTCATGAAATCTTCCTGTATTACAAAATCATGATCAGCATGAATTGCAAACATGCCTGCTTTAGTGCAAACATTTCTCAGATCTGCTCCATTAAAGCCATCTGAAAGCTTCACAATTGCTTCATAATCTATTTCAGCATGTTTTGTGATAGGACCTATATGAATCTTCAATATGTCTAATCTTGTTTGTTCATTTAGTAAATCAATATGTATCTTTCTATCTAATCTTCCTGGACAAAAACAAAGTAAGATCCAATGTGTTTGGTCTCTTTGCAGCCATGACCACTTTTACTCTTCATGAAATATCAAATCCATCCATCTGATTCAGTAACTCCATTAGAGTTCTTTGAATTTCTCTATCAGCTGAAGTACCCTCAGAAAGATGATGGCCACCAATAGCATCTATTTCATCCACGAAAATGATGCACAATTGGTGATCCCTGGCATAATTGAACATTTCTCTGATCAAATGAACACTTTTCCCAATGTACTTCTCTACAATAGAACTCGATACCACCTTGAACAGTTGCAGTCCAGCTGGCTAGCTCTTTCGAAGAGTGTTTTTTCCTGTTCCTAGTGGTTCATATAGCAAACAACCTTTTGGAGGTATTATTCCTATGTGCTGGAATAACTCAGGGTTTGTAAACGGTAATTCCATTACCTCTCTTTATTCTCTGATTTGTTCAGATAGCCCTCCAATCTCAGAATAAGACACATTCCCAGGGTCTTCATGAAACATGGTGTAAACCAGTGGATCAACTTCTCTTGACAAGTATCTCATGATAGTTAGTGTAGTCATATCCAGAGCAACTCATGTCCCTGACTTCAGCTTACTCTTGTTGAGCTGACACCAACAACCCACAACAAATCTTGGTCCTTTTGTTGCTTTAACAATGAATTTTTCTTCTGTTAATTGTTTAAGCACTTCACCCACAATCTTCCAAACACTTTGTAAGATCTTCAAATCATTTTCAGACTTTTCATATTGCTTGGCAAGCTCTTTCAACTGTTCTCTTAACTCTTTGAGGCATCCATTGATCTCCTTGTGCTCAAGCAGCTTCTTAAGGTAGTACTGAAGAGCCTAATCTCTTGGTCCACCATGATGAGAAGAGACTGTTTGCTTTTCATACAAAGAAATGCAAATTTTATGTCTAAGATCGTAATTAGTAATTAGGTAATTTGAAAGAAAGATTGGGTAGAGCTGAGTATGATGTGATTCTAAAAAGTAATACCATCTAGGAAAAGGCAAAAAGAGTAATTATCTTATGTAAATGAAATGCAAGAGAAAGAATTGACACAAAGGAATTAGATGGGGGAGGAGGGCTGGTAGTTCTGTAATCTGAATCTCATTGGAAATGTGTTAAAGAGGGAACAATACACATATATCTAGAAGGGTATAAAAGTCTTCAAAATTCAGAAAGAAATAAAAGGCTAAGGAAATAGGGAGGGAGAGAGAATAAGGGGAGGTATTTTTAGAAGGAACCCTACTCACATCAGATCTGGTTTAAAGAGAGAACAATATATGCATTTAGAAGAGAATAAAGTCTTCTAAATTAATAAAGAAATTAGAAGGTGAGGGAGTCAGATAAGGGAGAGGGGTATAGAAGCCTATTTAGATTGATGGGATTGGGAGGATAAGGGAGAAATCTTTGGAGAAGGGTAGGTTAAGTAATAGGAGGGCAAGGTAGTAAGTAGAAGTAAAGCAGGGGAGTCAGAAGGGATAAGAAATAAGAGATATATAGAAACATAAAATGAAGAACGGGAGTATAATTTATTGGGGAAAAAAAGCAGGGATAGTAATCATGATCTCAGATAAAGTTGAAGCTAAAATAGACTTAATCAAAAGAGAAAAATAGGTAAACTATACTATATGTCAGGCATATTAAGCAATATTGTTTTAGACTATTTAAAATAGCTACAGAGTATAAGATTGAAATACTGCTATGGTGTAGGTGTATGAGTTGGCAGACAGAAAAATATGGCAAGCTTGGAATTATGAAAGAAAATGTTATCCACTTTCAGAGAAACAGAGGACAAACAAATATAGCATGGTCTTACATAGATGCATAGGAATGTATATGTCTCTATGTGAGTATGATTATAGATATCTAAGTATATGCATGTATATGTGTGTATGTATGTGTATATGTATATATTTATATATGTCTATGAATATATGTATATGGATGTATAGACAAGTGTGTATGTATCCATGCTGAATTGTGACCTTCTTTGAAGGGGGAGGAGAAAAGAAGAAAGTAAAAAATGCATACTAGAAAACAAAAGAAAACTTACAAGGAAGCAAAGATAGTTCTGAACACAATGTGTAATATTTATTATGTAAGCTTTCTCGAAACGGAAATATACTGATGTATACATTGAATCCTATCTTATGTTCTGCTGTGCACATAATAATGTTTTTTTCTTTTCTTATTTTGTATTTGTCTTAACATTTTTTTATTGCGTATTTCAGTTTTACTATTTAAGTTTAAAATAATTTTAAAAATTAATTGGAAATTGAAAAATCTAATTCTATAAACCAAGTAGGTAAAACAAGACATCATAGAAACAATTGTTACAGAAAATTATAATAATGAGACAACATAACAAAATTTATGGGATGCAACCAAACCAATACTTAGGGGAAAATTTATATCCCCAATTGCTTACATCAATAAAATAGAGAAAAAGCAGATCAATGAATCGGGCATACACAAAAATTAGGGGAAAAAAACAAATTAAAAATCCCCAATTATATACCAAATTGGAAATCCTGAAAATTAAAGGAGAGATTAATAAAATTGAAAATAAGAAAACCATTGAACTAATAAATAAAACTAAGATCTGGTTTTATGGAAAATAGTACAATAAAATAGATTAAACCCTTGGTTAATTTGATTTGAAAAAGGAAAAAAGAAAACCAAATTACTGGTATCAAAAATGAAAGTGATGAATTCACCACCAACGAAAAGGAAATTAAGACAATTATTGGGAGCAATTTTGCCCAATTATATGTCAATAAATTTGAAAATCTAAATAAAATGAATGAATATCTGCAAAAATATAAATTATTCAGACTATAGAAAATGAAATATATTACTTAAATAACCCAATCTTAGGAGAATAAATTGAACAAGCCATCAAGGCTTTTTCCTAAGAAAAAATCCCCAGGACCAGATGGATTCAGAAGCAAATGCTACTGAATATTGCAAGAATAAGTAATCCCAATACTATAAAAACTATTTGAAATGCAGGTGAAGGAGTCATCCAAACTTTTCATGACACAAATATGTTGCACATACCCAAACCAGGAAGAGCTAAAACAAAGAAATAAAATGATAAACCAGTTTCCCTAATCAATATCTATTCAAAAATTGTAAATAAAGTATTAGCAAAAAGATTACAACAATATATCAGAAGGGTCATACACTATGACCAGGTGGGATTTACACCAGGAATGCCAGGCTGATTCTGTATTAGGAAAAGTATTGGCATAATTGACCAAATCAATAACAAAACCAATAGAAATCACATGATTATCTCAATAGATACAGATAAAGTCTTTGACAAAACACAGCACCTATTCCTATTAAAAACACTAGAGAGCATAGGGACAAATGGAGCATATTTTAAAATGATAAGTAATATTTATCTAAAACCATCAACACATATCTGTAATGGGCATAAGCTAGAAGCCTTCCCATTGCAATCAGGGGTGAAGCAAGTATGCCCATTATCACCTCCATTATTTAATATTATACTAGAAATGTTAGCTATTGCACTAGAAATCTAAGAGAAAGAAAGTAATAGAATCAGAATAGGTAATGAGGAATCAAACTATCACTCTTTACAGATGATATGATGGTATACTTATAAAATCCTAGAGAATCAACTAAAAAACTACTTGAAATTATTAACACCTTTAGCAAAGTTGCAGGATACAAAATAAACCCACATAAATCATCAGCATTTCTATATATTACCAACAAAGTTCAGCAGCAAGAGATAGAGAAATTCCATTTCTAAACAATAGACAACATAAAATACTTGGGAGTCTACTTGTCAAGACAAACCCAGGAACTATAGGAACAAAACTATCGTATAAACAGATTCCAGTCTGGATGAGTTCTTACCTTGGGGAAAGGAGTGCCCATACTTATTTAACTCCATTAGAGTTTAGGGAGACCCAGCTCATAAAGGAGAAAACCAATAAAAGTGATCTAGATGGAGACAGATTTCACTGTCCAGACTGCTGGAGATGTCCGAGTTTCATGATCAAGACACGTTCTCAGCAGGAGGAGCTGAAGACTTTTAGCCCACCTCCTTACTAAATGTCACCAATCAGGATAGATTTCAGTTGTCGAGGGACTTCCCTTTCAAGGGTTATTTAAAGCTTTTAGGTTCTCCATTGAGGCACCTCTTGGTTACCATGAGAAACCATTGACAATCAATTTATTGATTACCAGCTAGCCTAATTAATAAATTGATTATTAATACCCAGAAACCCTGTCTCTTACAGTTTTATTTTTTATTCATCTCAAGTCCTTGATTAGTCACTAAAAGCCTCATTCTGTGGCAGGACTATTTTTATAGGGCAATTGTTTGAATATTTCCTGAACTGTTACTTAAATTAAAAGAAGTTAAAGGAATAGCATCCTGCCACTAATACCAACTTCCCTGCTCTATAGACCAAAGCCAAGTGTGAGAATGTTTCTGTAAAGACCAGAAGGAAGCACCTTCAACAGGGTCTGTTAAGTGGGATTGAGGAGATAATGCTCACAAATAATATCAATTTTTATTTTTCTCTAGGTCCCTCTACCTTTGATGACAGTTCTTCTCACCAAGATACCACTATTATGAAATCTAAAGACATAATCCTGAGTATTTCCTTCTTCTCCCAGACAGGAATTGGGGTTCTAGGGAATTCCTTCCTTATTTGTCTCTTCATCTTTGTGCTTCTCCGTGGACATAGGGTGAGACCTATAGACACTGTTGTCACTCAGCTAGCCTTGGTCAACTGTTTGATGCTTCTTTCAAAGGGCATCCCTCAGACAACGGCAGCTTTGGGTCTGACGAATTTCCTCAATGAAATTGGCTGTAAAATTATTTTCTACCTTCACAAAGTATCTCAGGACCTTTCCCTCAGCATGACCTGCTTCCTGAGTGGTTTTCAGGCCATCACCATCAGCCCCAGCACCTCCAATTGGGCAGGGCTTCAAGGTAGAGTGCCAAAATACCTAATTCCCTCCATTCTACTCTGCTGGACTTTTCACCTGGTTTTTTTCTGGCTATATTCCTTGGGGAATTAAGGGACCAAGGCAAAACAGAAACATCACTGAGATACAGCATCATGGATATTGTTCTCATAAAATTCCTTCTGGATTTCATGCCTCATTAATTGCAACCTTTCTCTCCCTCCTTGATGTATGTACGTGGGACTCACGGTCTCTTCCAGTGGCTACATGGTGATTCTCCTATATAGACATCACAAGGAAGTCCAGCAAATTCACATTACCTGCTTCTTCCCTTGAGCCTCCCCTGAGACCAGGGCCACCAAAATTATCCTGCTTCTAGTGAGCACCTTTATTTCTTCTTACTTAATCAACTGCATCTTGACAGCATATATATCAGTTATTAAGTCCCCACTCCGGTTGATACATGCCTCTGCTTTCCTGACTTCATGTTTCCCAGCTGTTAGTCCCTTTGTACTGATCAGCAGTGACTCAGAAGTTCCCAGGTACCTCTGTGTTCTATGTGGGAGGAACAGCCCACATTTTGACTATGATAAAAGATTGATATCCTCCGTCTGAGGTGACTTGCTGAAAGCTCCAGTTAGAGGAAATCAATCACTATATCAATGAGACCTGGATCCAACCCTAAAAATTAGACCAACCTCTCATTTCTTAAAAGCAAGGGGTGCCTTAGGAATATTAATAGTAGAGCCAGATAATGATCTCAAGCTGATTATTCTTAAGATTTTTATTCCAAGTTGGACATAAAATTTAAAAAAAAACACTAGAAAAAGAACTTATCGGATTGGCTAATATGACAAAAAAAAGGAAGATGTTGGATGTTGTAGGTGATATGGGAAAACTGAGACACTAATGCACTGTTGGTGGAGTTATGAACTGATCTAGCCATTCCGGAGAGCAATTTGGAACTATGCCCAAAGGTCTATAAACCTGTGCATACCCTTTGATCCAGCAGTACCACTTAGAGGTCTATATCCCAAAGACATCCACAGAAAGGAAAAGAACCTATTTGTACAAAAATATTTATAGCAGCTCTTTTGTTGTGGCAAAGAATTGGAAATCAAAGGGATGACCATCAATAGGGGAATGGCTAGCCAAGCTGTGGCATATAATCATCATGGAATATTATTTTCCCATAAGAAATGACAAGCAGGATGACTTCAGAAAAGCTGGAAAGATTTACATGAACTGATACAAAGAGGAATAAACAGACCCAAGAAAACATTGTACACAGTAACAGCAATATTGTTTTATGAAGAACTGTGAATGACTTAGCTATTCTCAGCAACACAATGGTCTAAGACAATCCCAAATGACTAATGATGTAGCATACTGAACAGAGAAAGAAATAACATCATTTGAATGCAGACTGAAGCATGCTATTCTTCACTTATTCTCTTTCATTTTTTTCTTTTATTCGATCATCTCATACAAAATGACAAATATAGAAAAGTTTTGCATAATTTACATAATTTGACATGTATAAGCTGTATCTGATTGTTTATTGTCTCAGGGAGGGGGTAGATGAAGGAGAAAGGAAGGAATGGAATTTGAAGTTCAAAACTTTAAACGAAAATTTCAAAAAGAACAAAACAAAATTAAAGAAAATCCTTCAAAACATAATTTTTATGTAGAAAACATTTTGGGGGCCTCAGGTTGGTTAATATCCTGAGGTTTATGTCTGCTTGTTTTCTTCAAAGAAAAATAAAGTATAAACCATCCAGTCCAACTTATATCTAAGGAAAGACTATGTAAAGCAACGCTGCCAATTGGTCATGTAAACACTGATCAATCTACTTCCTCACCAAGGAAACAGCGCCTTTTCCGACAGATCTAGCAGGTAGAAAACACTTCCTTATTGAACCACTAGGTAGCTGCACTAGATAATTCTATCAGTGCATTCAGCTGGAAGTATCGACATCCTGTCAATTCAGCACTCCAACTCACTGAGGGTCAGCCAGGAAAGGGCCAAGCTCTCCAGTGGTTTTCAGAGAAAGAGCGAGCTTCTGTCAGACTCATCTTTCTAAGTGGATGCCCATACACTGTCTCCTTAGCCCAAGTGGTGTGGTTGAATTGATTTGACCAATCTAAATTAATCTCCAATCCCTACTCAGTAGTTTCTGTTCCCCCTCCCTGAACCCTCTGTATTTCCCTGAGTTCTAGTCAAGTGGTTAGTCATAATGAAAGTGATTTCAGCACAAGAATAAACAGAACATGCTTAACTGGATAAGAAAACCAGTTTTCTTCTCTGCGTTTCTTGTCATGTAGAGTGACTATATGTTGCCAGAAGTATTTGTATTCTTTATCTGGTTATCTGAATAAAATTATTTTTTTTCCTGTAGTCTGATGAACCAGAAGAAAAAAAAAAGGTGTAGAAGGAGCAGGAACTATAAATTTCTAAGATTTAAAAAGATAGAACTTTCTCCTTGCATTCTCATTCAGGCCAGATTGAAATGTAAAGAGAGATAAGAGTATGAGGAAGTTTAGGATAGATTCCCCTGCTTGATCTTCAGAAATTTATGGAACTGGAAACTAAAGAGAAACTAAATTTGTGATTCATGAATAATCTTTTAAGGTAGAATTCCAAATTATAAGGACAGAGAGTTTCAGCTGACAGCTTATAGTAGGGATTTTCAGGATGTATTTCCCTAGAATTATCTTAAAGGATAGATTCTTTTAAGAATATGTAGAGGGGCAGCTAGGTGGTGTAGTGAGTGGAGAACTGGCCCTGGAGCCAGGAGGACCCAAGTTCAAATCTGGCCTCAGACACTTGACACACTCATTATCTGTGTGACCTTGGGCAAGTCACTTAACCCCAATTGCCCTGCCTTCTCCTGCCAAAAAAAAAAAATATGTAGAGAAATGAACCCAATCCTCCCTAACCCACTCTTCCTAGTAAAATGAGGATTTTGTACTGCTTCATTGTTTTAGCAGAAGGGGAGGGCAGTGATTTAAACTTTGGAAGCTGGTCTCTGAGTTCAAAGCTGCCTCCTACACTAACATTTAATTCCACCTCAGATCTAGCTCTGAGCTATTGGGGAGACCTAATTCTCATAAATGTTTTGACACTGGCTTGATAAAATTTAATAAAACTAAATGGAGGCACAGAATACTAAGGTTTATCAGTTTACTAGAAGGATGTGAACCTGTCACTATTAACAAAGTAAGTCAAATGGCTACCTCAATTAGGTCAATGAAGCAGAAGAGGAGGTGAAACTCCTTTTGATAAGCAGAGAACAAAGAACAGAATTGGGTAGATGAGAAAAAATAATACGATTGGTTAAAGAGCTGGCAGCATTATGGGAGTCAGGATGACATGACTGGTTGGAAATTGGGAATTAGGGGCTAGCAATTCTTTCTTACCTCTTGTGACTAGGAAATGTTGATTAAGTGCAGCTACAAGGTTAAAGATAATGGGACAGACTTCTTTGGATAACAGACCAAACATCCTTGAGAGATAGTTGGGTGGTATAAGAAACACCAGGCTCGCTGATGTCCGCCTGCATCCCTCAAGGACTACAGATTACCTTGAAGCAAGAATAGAACAATAATTAACAGAACTGAGTTTCTAAATTTAGCCGAGAGACAAAGAAATGTGCCTTGAGCAACTGTACAAGATGGGGCAGTAATACAGATCAATTACAGAACAGAAACAATTACAAAATGCTATAGAATCGATTTAATTTCTTCAATACCCCCCACTTTGATTCGATGAGAAAACTAATTATCGAATGATATTAAGCATATCTGCCTCTAGGGATTGACTCACCAGGATACAAAAAGGCCTGAATGCCCTAAACACTTGATTGTTGAGTCATTTCAGCTGTACCCAGCTCTACCTCATGTGGTTTGCCATTTCCTCCTCCATCTCATTTTACAGATCAGACACTGAAGCAGACAGGGTTGGTTGACTTGCCCAGGGTCACAGAGCTGGTAAGTATGTAGGGGCAAATTTGAACCCATAAAGACGAATCCTCCTGGTTTCAAGCCTGACGCTCTATCCACTGTACCATGTAGCCGCCCAAAATGCTTCGTTAAAAATTGTTAATTATGAGACCTACATATTCTTTCATGATGAGAATAGTGTGAGAGGGGGAAAAGAGAGAGAGGAGTTTGCCCAGCATGGTGTGCCAACATCAAAGGTGCTGTACTCTATGAGCAAAGTGGAATTGCACTAGCTCAAAAGAAATGAGAGATGCACAAATTTAGAGACATCTCCACTCCAAATGATCACATGAACTATGCTTGTGTGACCTGTGATAGAGCCTTCCAAGCTCATACTGGTCTGATTAGCCACACTTAGATACACTGAACTTTGGCTCCAACATAAAGGTGTCATTTTGCTCCTCTTTGAGAATGAAGGACAACAACCAACCAACAAGCACTATCCCCTGCTCTAGAACCCTTTACCTACTTCTATTATCACTGATCGTGCCTTACCAAAACCTCAGCCTTGGATTCCTCTCACTCTTTTTTACCTGATGCTAAACAAAAATGGAGAAGGTCCTGAAATTATAGCGACTGTGTTCACTACAAATTTATGTTCCGTAATATTAACTACACCCTCGATCAATCGGTTAGCTTTTATTAAGTGCTTACTACGCGCAAGGCACCGTACTAAGTATCGGGGATACAAAAAATGGCAAAGGACAGTACCTGCTTGAGAAGCCTAGAAACTAATGGGAAAATAACATGCAAAACTACATACAAATAAGATATACACAGAATAAATTGGAGGAGAGGTGACAAGAGGGGAAGAGAGCAGAAGACATCAGAGGAAAAGGGAAGGAATGGGATCATCTGTGTATGTACATAGGTTGGTCTTGGGAAGAAGAAAGGCCACCTTCATGCACAACAGGTTTGAAGGCAGAGGTAGAAAACAGAAGGCATCTGAAAGTTGTGAGATGGGGAAGAGAGAAGAAGGTGAACCTTTGTTTCCTGGAAAGCTCCCTCTGTGTAATGACTTCCATCCACCAACTTTGCCTTCTGGTTCTCTCCAGCCCAATAGATGCTTTGTCCTTTGTTTCAAAGAGTACCAATGAATTCCTGAGTTGATGGCTTGAGTCATGCATGAATTGGATTTAAGTGATAGAGATGTGCCATAAAATAATCAGCCCCACTCTCTCTTCCAGTCGTTGAAGTCCAGTGGCAAAACAAAAGTCAGGATGACTTGCTATGGGCCAGGATGCAGCAGATGACCTTGATTCTCGATGTCTCACCAAGCTCTTAGCACTCCACATCACCTGCTTTAGCCATCTTCATGCCTGTTGGAACAAATTGTTCTCATCTGCCCATTCCTCCATGGGAAGTCTTCAAATGCTTGGGGTAGATATCCCCCTAACTTGCCAATAGGCTTGAGTCCTGTCAGTTACCCTCAATCTGGTTTAGCCCATCTGCCAAGAAGGTTTTACAAGGTTGTGGCCACTGTACATGCCATAGCTTCTTGGAGAGTGCTGGGTGAAGATAGACTCCAAAGATGGAAGAGCAGCCATGAAAAGGGCTTGGCAAGAATACACACCAGAGGTGCTAGTCCTCCCTAAACACCCTATAACCTCCTGCCCAATACTGCTCCATTGTAAAAACCAACACATGGCCCTTACCTCCTCTGAAAAGGGTCCCATTCTCATGCTATCTATGGTCAAAGAAATATCCAGGCCATTTATATTAGGCCACTTTTTCTCTTTTAGGCAACTTAATTGTCCTCCATATTTAAATGGCTCAGAAGACTCAGGAAGTTGACTTAGCTTCCTGGTCACCTGAGTACAAAAACAGATAGGACATGAAGGACTGAAGCTCTTTTTTCAGGCTTCTGACCACAAATCAGTGACATAACCAATATCAGCACAGGGGGGCTGAGCTCAGCTGAATCCAGGTTGAGTTCTTGATGAATGCTCTTTCCCTGCTCTGGCTGCCCTTCCCAGGTTTGGCTAAATAAACATTTGGTTGACTCTTATGTGGATTAAGAGGATCCAGTTTGATCCCACTTTTGAACCTGAGGTACCAATCTGACCTGAAGCAAATCTGACATATCACAGGACACCCTCCCATACAATTCACCCTTATTGCTAACCCCCTTTGAGGATGAGGATTAAGCAACATACCCATCCCATTGCACTGACAGACACACTGCCCTTTGTTCTGCCACTGCCCGATACACTTCCTCCCTCCCATGACCCGATGAACTATTTCTGCTATAAGTGGAAATATTCCTGGTTATGTCTTTGGGAAAGCATCTCCTTGACTCTGAGAGAAAAGGCTGGAGTAGAGCATAATGGAAAGTCAAGACATACTTTTGGGATGGCTATGTGAACATCAGAAAATAGGCATATTGCTAGCTAGAGGAGGAGAATTGTACCCATATCCAGGTGTCCAGAGCTGTCTTGACCTGTTTCCAACTCAAATGGGATGTTCAAGTCTTAGAAAATCGGACCAATAACGCAAGGCTTTGTACCCTGAGAATTTTAATAATACTAAGGATAAGAAAGAAACACCAAGCAGGTTGGTGGTGGTGGTGGTGTTCAGTTGTGTCTGATTTTTTGAGGCCCTGTGGACCAAAGCATGTCAGGCCCTTCTATCCTCCACCATATCTCAAGTCTCTCCAAGTTCATGTTCTTGTTTCCATGACATTATTTATATCAATTTCATCTTCTGCAGTCTCCTTCCCCTTTTGCCCTCAATCTTTCCCAACATAAGGGTCTTTTCCAAAGAATCTAATCTTCTCATCATGTGGCCAAAGGATTTAAGCTTCAGCTTCAGTATTTGACCTTCCAGTGCATAGTCTGAATGAATTTCTTTAAGTATTGACTGATTTGATCACCTAGGAGTCCAAGGGACTGTCAGAAGTCTTCTCCAATACCACAATTCAAAAGTATTGATTCTGCAGTACTCAGCTTACCTTATAGTTCAACTCTCATAGTCACACATTGCTACTGGGAAAAAAATATAACTTTGATTATTTGGACTTCTGTTGGTAAGGTGATATCTCTGCTTTTTAATATGCTGTTCAGATTTGCCATTTATTTCTTTCCAAGGAGCAAATATCTTTTAATTTCATGGGTGCAGTCACTATCTACAGTGATCTTTGAGCTCAGGAGTAAAAAGATGACACCACTTCCATTTCTTCTCCATCTACTTGTCAGGAAGTGATGGGGCCAGTTGCCAAGATCTTAGTTTTTTTTTTTTTTTGCTTGGGGGAACAGCATTTAAAATGAACTCCAAAGGAAGGAGGTATCTGGACCTGGGAGTACACAGTAGGATGTCAAAAGCTTAAGAGCTAGTATTTCTATAGCATTTCAGTATTTTAAAAGTGTTTCACACTTGCCATATCTTTTGGTCCTCACAACAACCCAGTGAAAGAGGTGCTACATTATGAATTTTACAAATGAAGAAACTGAGGTTGGGAGGGAGTAAGCATCTTTCCAAGGTCATACAGCTAGTCTGAGGCATGATCTGAACTCAGGTCTTTCTGACTGCAAGTCCAGTGCTCCAGCCATTATGGAACCAACTGCCTGAAATCTGGTTCAGGATAGAGGCATAGAGGCCTTCACTTCTCAGGCTTAGTCACTACCATCTTCCCCTTCTCTGTGTGACCAGGTTTGACATTCTCATCCCTTCCTTCAGGGCACAGGAAAGTTTCTTGCCCAGCTGTTCCTGTCTGCTCATTTGTCATTTCTCCTTATCCATAATTAGTTTCCATTGAGGAGTTCTTATTAACTAACAGTAATTGTTGACAATAATTTGCATTTAGGCTAAAAGTTCTCTCCTCCTAGAACATCCCCTGGCTCCCTCTGCCAATAATGTCAGTGTCATTGACGCAATAAACACAGTTACCTGGTGGGAAGAGGATGGGAGGGGGCAGATCCTCCCCAGGAATCAAGACCTTTTAATTAGGGCCCTGGCTTCATACACCCCACCCACTCAGACACTGATGCCACCTCCATGCCTGATAGACCAGCAGCTGAAACCAGCCTGGTAAGTGTCTTTCTATATCTCAGTCTCAGACATGTGGTATATCAATTCAGAGGGAGAAAGCATTCTCTAGGACATGAAAAGGAGACCGAAATTGGCACAAATATTTTACAGGATAGGGGCAGGGAAGTAAACCTAAAAGAAGACTCTAGAACAAGGTATACAATTAAAAAAAGAATCCAGTTCAGGGCTTCCTCTCTCCCTCTCTGTTCGGCTCCCTCTTGTGCCTCTGTCTCCCTTCCCTTCCTCCCTTTTGTTCTTGCTATACAGTCACATAGCACTTGGGTTCTGCCTTTGCAAGCTTTTGTTTGGAAAGCCAGAGGCTTCTAGAACCATTGATTTAAAATTGGAAAAGACCTCAGGATACATTTAGGCTAACACCCTCATTGGACAGAGGAGGGAGCTGTGGCACAGAGAGATGCTGTGAACTGGCCACTGTCATCTAGGTTTTGAATACACTGTACACAATATGATAAGAAAAAGAAGTGAGCCTATAAAGTAAAATGCAGTGTCTCCACAACACACCAGAAAACTCTTATCTGGATGTCTACTGAGCTCTCTTATATTTTAGCTCCAATGTGGAGGGCTGGTCAGGGAGCTCACTAAATACCTCCATGGACATACAGGAAAGGGAGCTTTCATTCAGGGTTTTACTGACATCTTCCTATTAGCACCTCCTGCAAGATATGTTCTATAGCACAGGGAATTTAACCAATAAATAAAATGAGGCAATTTCTCAGAATATAACATCATTTGTTAATAGGGCATGTGATCTATTAATAAAGGACAGGTCAATGACATCCCTCCATTTGTGCAAAAGACCAAGAGACAGAGCCAACAGCAAGTGTGTCTTTTCTCTGATCAGTCTGAGTGTAGATCACTTGGACATCTCCTGGAAATCTCTGCTGGTGGATGTTTTAATAAGGGTCCTCAGCAACCATCCATCTTTGGGAGGGGAAAAGACAATGGACCCGCCCTCAGATGTGGCCAGTCACAATCCTCTCCTACTCTAAGGAATGGAATGTTAGCTAGTTTGTGAAACCCAGCCTGCCTCTAGCAAACTTGGTCCCCCTTTTCTAGAATAAATCACCCCACATCATGATGAGAGGGGTAGGAAGGACAGAAGGACAGGTCCACAGGAAAGAGCTAGTTCTCACTCACTTTTGTCTAACAAAAGTAAGAGGCCCTAAACAGGTAGATGTCTTAGAGACTAGGAGTAATCATTCTATTCAGGTCATACCCTTCAGAGACTGTTTGCCTTTTCAGGAGTGGAGTTTTGATGAAAATAAGAGAAAAAAATGGTGGATCACAAATAATTGTCTATTAATAGAATAATATTAATTTTCCTTAGTTCTCATAAGACTGATGTTAGTGTTGGCCTATAAAAGAAAGCCATGAGGACACTTACCCCACACTATCCCAATTCCTCCCCTTTCTGTTTTTCTGAAAATACTGTGAGAATAAGGCAGAATTAGGAGGGAGGGGACCTGAGTTGAGGGAGGTATTCCCCCCTCCATTGGCAGTGGCCTTGCAACAAAACACCCAGGTTTTATATGCTTACATTGACCAATGTGGCCAAGCACCTCAGAGTGGGAAGTCTCTTTACCCAAGTGGTGGAGTACCAAGACTTCATCTCCCTTTAACTCCTCTTGTCACTTAATCAGATAGTATAGGTGCAATGAGAATGGGGTTGGCCTGTGCCCGCAATAGCGTGAATATATGATGAAGTAATTGACACAAAAAGACAAAGACATGAGGCTAGGCGAGTCATATAGTCAAGCTACAGACTGATTTTAATGGAGTTACTGACAGTATCTTATACAGGTTGATTGCTGAGTCATCCAGACTTCAAAGAAGAGTACAATAAAGCATTGGTTAAGTTTTTTATCTCCTTGTTCCTGGGAGTGAGACACTATTTTTACTCAAGGCTAACCAAATTGAAACATTTATATTCTCTTGCATGTAGATAACCAGGCTGAAACATTTCTGTCATCACCCATGTGGGCAATCAGCTACAAAGGCAGGTTTTCTTTGCCAAGTCTTCTTATCCTAAAACTGGCCTTGCCATGAATAGACCCATTCTCAATTGACCCTGCCTTGCAGAGGTCTAAAAGGCCTAAATGGGATATAGCTGGCCCTCCCCCTTTTTATTCTGTAATTTTAAGTGCCTTAAACATAGCATTCATTATCCTAAGGACACAAGGTAGACAAAAAATCAGTATGACCAAACAAAGAATATAAGGTAGTGTATGGAAAATAGTCAAAAAATACATTATTAAATGGTTAAATTTTTTGAAAATATCAATAATTGTTTTTGCTACCCCTTCTGGATCAATACCGGGGAAAGGGGCATTTTACTGCTTCAGCATTCCAATCAATTCCCCCCCCCCCGCCCCGCTTCTCTTTTGTAGACACTTCACCATTATAGATACATGTGAATTGTTCCCCTTAACCATCACCCATTTAAGTAAATATGGGAAGGATTGATCAATGCATTGACAAATCAAAGGTGGCAGTCCCCTTATGAATATAGATACATAGACTCAAAAAGAAATAAAAATGCAATTGTCTCTTTAAGATTCAAAAACTCTTTTCTTATGCAGTTGTCTGGCAGGGAACATCGTCAATGCAATCTTCTGGTCCTTGGTATTTGTTCCAGCCATCTCCAGCACAGCATCTTCTTTTTGTCTTCATATAGGAATCAGCTTTCTGTCCATTCTCCTACGAGAGTGATCTTAGCACAATTTTGAATTACCATTTATAATCCTTATAACCCTGATCATTTTTACAAACTCAAAATTTGAACCATGACCAATTGTCATATTTAAGAAATTCACATCAGAAGCCAGTATCTTACACTTGACATACATCCATTATTAATTTCCTCACAAGGAAGATGAGATATCACTTAAGAAATTAATAACAGGCTTCAGTACATACATAAATACATTAAATTGTCAATTTTTAACACAATGCATATGGAATCTTAACCTTTTAGTCATGCCATGTTTCTTTGATGGCATTTACAAAGTAAACCACAAACCCCTTTTATTCTTTTTTTTAGCATCATTAGTTGTAACAAAACTTTAGACAAGCATGATATTAATCAAATAACAAAATAACATTCCCACATTGCTTAAGGAACACTTACAAAGTGAGCCCTAAGTGGCTCACATGCGTTTCTACCCTTGTTCATAAAACTTTACCAAGTTGGTGAAAAAGTCCTTAAGTAACACTAATTCCAGAGTATTGTAACAAAGTTTCTAGTTATTACAGAATTCTTAGATATCACAAAGTTTCTTACTCAAAGAGTTGTTGTAACAGAATCTCACATTGTTAGCAGTAAGAGACTGATCACAGGACAAATACTACTATTCTTAGAATCCTTTTTATCTATTGTACATATACTTGCAATTGCTCAGCAAGCCAAGTTCGTTGTTTAGGACCTACATAAATCAAACAAGTTCTTTTCCAGGGCTGATGAACTAGCCCACAGGGGTCTTGGTAATTTTACAAAATAAGAAGTAACATAGATATCAGGAAGGGGTTAGTAGAAAAACCCTTGGGCCTGTCTGCTATCTTTTGCCTTTCCTCTGAGCACAGTTATTCAAGGTCGAGGCTTTCTAAAAATCATGCAAAGGATTTTACAAAACTTTTCTTCATAAACTTATTTCCCTTTCTCAGAAACAGCTTACAATTTATCCTGATATTATTATTAATTCATAAGTATTAAACAATTCTTAAATTTGATCACCAAACCTTTTCCACATAATTGAAGAGAAAAAGAAAGAACTAAACATAGTTTTGTAAATACCAGACTTAAGCTTAATTAACAATCTCATGAATTTCCTAAATGATAGCAAAACAATTAAAGACAAAATATGGTAATTTATGATTTTTAAAATTACAACACTACAAAATATTATGGCATGGTCAATTAGAATGATTTAAAAGTTTTCTAACTCAGTACAATTCTTAGCCTAACAACATTTAGATTATAAAAGAAATTGCTTTTCTGACAACACAGAGTCTCAAATTTTACACATATATATTACTACTATTTACATTAATGATAATAGTGATGGTCTCAATTAGTAAATCACAACAATTATGTCACAACCAGTTAATCTCAATAGTTCTTTCATAATTGGTAAGTCTCAATAGTAATGTCATAGTCAGTAAGTCTCAATAGTTATCCAATATTACCACAATAGAATTTTCTTGGGGCTATATAGTTAATAAATTTCTCAATGCCAAATAACAATATGCACCCCTTTTTAAATTATTCAAATACACATTTCTAAGTTCCATTCACATTTTTCTTGGGAAAGTTTTACAAACAGTTTGGAATCACCTATTATAATCAGGTTGGTTCAAAATGTGCTGGGCCAGTATTCTAACTACATCCTTTGGCCCAGGTAAAAAGGAAGCCTAAGGAATTTGGATCATTGCTGACAAGGTATAGTCAGTTTCCCCTCCAGGCAGAGGAGTTTGACAATTAATTGAACATTAATAATAATTATTCACAATAACCAATATCTTTACCATAGCTAATATCCACATTAGATTTAATAGAACCTACCCACAAGTCTAGCCCAAAAGGTGGAAATTCCTGGTCTTCTAAATGGCAATTATAAAACACAAGAAGACACAGTTATTAGGGCCAAGAAAGTAACTTAACCAGTTTTACACAGTTGTTTTCATTTTTAGTTTCAACAAAATTCAGATTAAAAATTGCTTTGTCTAACACTATTTTTAGCTCACAACATTTGCTCAAGTTTTACAATATAAGAGAATTTTACTACAATTTAGAAGTACAATAATAACACAAACAGAAAAATTTCAGATGACATTCATTGCATCCCCAAATCATTACATATATTGGGCTTACCAAGCATAGAGGCTTTTCTTCTCTCCCCACAGTTGCAGAGCTTGGCTCGAGCCAGGGATTCGGGAAAGGGGAGGGGGTCTAAGGACCAGGGAGTGCTGGGAAGCTGTAGAGTCCAGCACCTGAATTAAAGGTCTGAGGAGTCATTGAGGAGAGTCCCTGAAGAACCTTTGCTTCCTAATAGGGGTTTCTGGGCTTTGGGAAAGTTGGAGCAAAAATTTCAGGTTCTGGTGGTGTGGGAGCAAGGGGTTAGGGGCTTGAGAGGAGAGGTTCCTCTGCTTGCCTAGAAGTGTGGGCATCAGGACGTCTGGGGGTCCAGGGCTGTTGTCAGTGGGGTATGAGAGGGCAACAAAGTAGCAAAGCAGAGAACAAGGAGTAAAGCTTTTGTTGCAACATGTATTTTAATTTTTGCAGTTCCAATGTTATTATAATTTAATTTACATGTAGACTTTAGGTAAAAAAAACATCAAAATGAAGGGCCTAAATAAGAAAAAGCAGCTGGTAAACAGGGCAATTATTTTGAAAAGGAGCCAAGTCTCTATTGTATATTGTATATTCACAGTATACAAGCTAGAATACATACATATATATATATATATATATATATATATAGACAGAGAGAGAGAGAGAGAGAGAGAGAGAGAGAGAGAGAGAGAGAATTCCTATTCCAAGAAGGATTTTTGTTTTCTCAGGAATATAGTAAGTAACAGTCTTTTGGGTAAGATATGTTCAGATTGGCTCTCATTCTCTGCTTTTATTTCTCTATTTTGGAAGCCACCTGTTTCAAACCCAAAATAAGAATGAAGGTCACTAAATTGCACATAAGGATCTCTGCAGTTGTATAAAAAAACTACTTATTAATTTTGTTGATTTACTTAATACCTTTATGTTACGAAATATTTTCCAAATCTATTTATAGGATCATTACTCAAAGTTCTTAATTCTAAAAATTGGGAAAGCACGTTCTAGATTTTTTTAAAGTCCTTTTTCCAGTTTTTTATTTATACTACTCTCATGGTGATTCTTATTAACCACACATGAATTAAAACACCTTTGTTTATACTTCTGACATTGAGCTGAAATTCTTCACCCCCCAAGGAGTTGACAGACAGATTGGAGGGGGATATAGAAAAAATATATATCTTTTGTCATTTAAACTGAATTTCTTTCACATTCCTAAGTGTATCATTATTTTGAAAAAGATTTCATATGCTTCACCAGATTATCTATGGTTAACAGAATCTGCTAAAGAATTTTTAGCTGCTCTAACTTTTATTGCAGCCCTGGCTCAGTCCGAGACAGGTGAAAAGCTCTTAATGGTTCTAATTTTAACTTGAGTAAATTTCACTTCTGTGTTCACTCCTTAAAAAGTTTTTCGAAAGTGAAAACCTTGAATCCTCCAGCCAAGGTGAATGGGACTCTGGAAAAGATCCAGTGGTGCCTTGTCCCTTCTCCTCCATTCTGGCAAACTCAAAGTGTCTCTTTTTCAGATCTATGCATTTTCTGAATTTGTCTTAATGCCAAATAGTGTAACAAATTCTGACTTTATCTTAAACATCAAATTTAGGAGTAACACATTTCATTTAACTCTAAGGGGAAAAGATAGATCCCTGTTTTCTTTCTTATCTCTCTTCACATTCCAGATTTGGCCAGAATTGGAATGAAGGGAGAAAGAAAGAGCATATTCTTATTTCAACAACTTTAACAACAAAGAGTCAGATAACACACTCTCTTCACACAGAGACACATAACACAAAACAGATACAGACAGAAAATGACAGGGTGCACAAAAAGGATTTCTAGAAATCTGGCATTTTTCTTTTCCCTTTCTACTTTGGTAACTCCCAATTAGCTAGTCTACCCCCAGTGGGTTATTGTCATCCATCCCAGGGCTGAGGCTCACAAGATCTCACCCCAACCCCAATATCATGCTTAACTGATCTTTGTATCATAGGAACTTTTCCTTCTGGAGTAAGACATGTTTTTAAAATGTTCCATTTGGAAAAGGCTGACATTGGGAAGTGTTCTGGTCTATCTTCCCTTAATCTTTTACTCTTTTGCTTTCTGATAATCTCCCATCTTTCTAAATCAATTGTACCTTATTGTTTTTGCTCTTCTGTTACACAAAAACCTCTTTCTGTTACAATTTTTCTTAACATTTGCAGAAACAGATCCCTATCTTTAAACTGTATCTGTCCCATAATTAAATTTTTTAAATCTACTTTGTTAACTCTCTAAATCTCTAAAATTTCTACAATCCCCCAGTAAGCCTAGTAGAGTAATCCTCTTACCTCTTATTTGAATACGCTCCAGAGCCTGTATTGGTAAGATGTTACTTCATCTCTCAAGTTCTTGACTTGTCCTTGTTCCTGGCACCAACTGTGCCCACAGTGGCATGAATATATGATGAAGTAATTGACACAAAAAGATAAAGACATGGGGCTAGGCGAGTCATACAGTCAAGCTATAGGCTGATTTTAATGGAGTTACTGACAGTATTTTATACAGGTTAATTGCTGAGTCATCCAGACTTCAAAGAAGAGTACAATAAAGCATTAGTTAAGTTTTTTATCTCCTTGTTCCTGGGAGCAAGACACTATTTTTACTCAAGGCTAACCAAATTAAAACATTTATGTTCTCTCGCATATAGATAACCAGGCTGAAACATTTCTGTCATCTCCCATGTAGATAATCAGCTACAAAGGCAGGTTTTCTTTGCCAAGTCTTCTTATCCTAAAACTGGCCTTGCCATGAATAGACCCATTCTCAATTGACCCTGCCTTGCAGAGGTCTAAGAGGCCTAAACGGGATATAGCTGGCTCCCCACATTGGCCCTCCAGTAGCCCTTAGTATTTTCCATGGTGGAGAAGAATCCACACATTTATGGCAGTATTCTTTTTTAATTTATTTTTTATTTTAAATTTACAACACTCAGTTCCACAAGTTTCTGAGTTCCAAATTTTCTCTCCCTCCCTCTCCTCCCCTCTCTCCCCCAAGACAGCATATAATCTGATATAGGTTCAATATATACCTTCACATTAAAAATATTTACACAATAGTCAAGTTGTAAAGAAGAATTATAACCAACGGAATGAGCCATGAGAAAGAAACAAAACCAAAAGAGAAAAAAAAGAGAGAGAGAGAGCAAATAGTTTGCCTCAATCTGCATTTAAACTCCATAGTTCTTTCTCTGGATATGGATAGCTCTTTTCATCATGAGTCCTTTGGAGCTGTCTTTGAACCTTGTATGGCTGACAAGAGACAAGTCTATCAAAGTTAGCCATCACAGAAGCAATATGTCTGTGGTTGTATACAATGTTCTTCTGGTTCTGCTCCCCTCACTCAGCATCAGATCATGTAGGTCTTTCCAGGTTATTATGAAGTCCGTATCTTCCACAGTTCTCATAGCACAATAGTATTCCATTACATTCATATACCGCAGCTTGTTCAGCCATTCCCCAGTTGATGGGCATCCCCTTGATTTCCGATTCTTTGCCACCACAAAAAGAGCTGCTATAAATATTTCTGCGTATATAGATCCATTTCGTACTTGTGTGATCTCTTTGGAATACAGCTCTAGAAGTGGTATTGCTGGGTCAAAACATATACACATTTTTATAGCCCTTTGGGTGAAGGCAGTATTCTTAAAGCGAAAACAGGACTCTCAGCATTGTTTATCTAATGCAGCAGCAAATTACATTTCATGAAGACTCCGAATCAAGAGAGCCAGTGTAAGTCCATGTGACTGTAGAGGACCTAGGGCAAAGATGGGAATGAGCAGAGAGCAAAGAGAATAGTAGCAATTGTTTATGTGTTACTGTGAGCTCCCTATGCATCTTCTGCAGTTTCTGTAATGAGAAGTAAAAGTTGCCCTATATTTGACAGGCCATGATACCTTCTGTGCTTTTTGGGGAGATGTGGGGGTAGAGATGGAGAGGCTGGGGCCATATTCACAATGTGCCTCCAAGATGATTTACTAGAAAATAAGGTATATTTATACCCTAACGACTTGATTTCAAATACCAATTTTCTTTCTTATTACCTGTATCACCCTTGGCAAATTATTTACCCGACATGGACTATAGTTTCCTCATCAATAAAAACAGTAAATAAAACTAAATCACATTTTATTTCTATTTCAGCTGCACATTAATAATCTTACGAAACATAGTGACCAAGGCATTAGTTGTATTTTAGTCATATTCTGAAAATTCCCATGGAAACTCAGAATTAGAGAAAAACGATCTGAAATGCCAATATTTGTATGAAATAATAATTGATGATGATGATAGCTAGCATTTGTATAGCACCTCCTATGTGCCTGGCACTATATCAAGTACTTTGCAAATATTACTTTTTTTGATCCCCACAACAACCCTGAGAGGTAGGTACAATTGTACTCATTTGATAGTTGAGGAAACTGAAGCAGAGTATAAATGACTTGCATAAGGCAATGAACACAGTGAGTGTCTGAGGCTAGATTGGAATGCAAGCCTCTCTGACTCCAAGTCCAGTACTTCATATCTACCTAATTTTGTTATATCAGCTGATATTCTAAAAATTGAATCCAAAACTGTATAAACCCAGAAATTGAGTCTGTGGACCAGAGGTTACAGAAATAACACTCTTCAGGGACTGAAACCAGATCTACTCTGCCCTTAGTCTTCATGGAACTATCTTCTCTGGTGCTTCTATTCTTTGACTTTTTTATTTATCAGCTCTATTCCTTTGCCCACAACAGTCATAGAACCAATGTTTGTTAATTGAATAAACAGAGTAAAAAGGTAGATAAACAAGAACAATGAGATGGGGGACAAGGGTAAGGTAAGATCAGGAAAAGTCTTTTCTACAAGATGACCCCTGAACTTAACTTTTTTGTAAAGATTATTTTATTTTTCCAATTATACGTAAAGATAGTTTCCAACATTCATTTTTATAAGATTTTGAGTTTCAAAGTTTTCTCCCTTCCTCCCTCCCTTTCCCTGTCCCAAAGATGGCAAGCAATCTGATATAGCCTATATATGCACAACTGTGTCAAACATATTTCCACATTAGTCATGTTGTAAAGTAAGAAAGAGAACAAAAGGGAAAAATAAAGAAAAAAGTAAAAATAGTATGCTTCAATCTACATTCAGAATTCATAGTTCTTTCTCTGGATGGGGATAACATTTCCACTAGAGCTCTTGGAATTGTCTTGGATCATTGCGTTGCTGCAAGGAGCCAAGTCTGTTATAGCTGATCGTCACACAATATTGTTATCCCTGTCTATTTTGTTCTCTTTCTGCTCCCTTCAATCAGCATCAGCTCATGTAAGTCTTTCCAGGTTTTTCTGAAATCTCCCTGCTCATCTTTTCTTATAGAACAATATAATTCCATTACATTCATACGCCACAACTTGTTCAGCCATTTTCCAATTGATGGGCACTCCCTCAATTTCCAATTCTTTGCCACCACAAAAAAGCTGCTATGCATATTTTTGTACATGTAGGTCCATTCCCCATTTTTTATGATTCCTTTGGGATACAGACCTAGTAGTTGTATCACTGGTTCAAAGGTCATGTACATTTTGATTGCCCTATGGACATAGTTCCAAATTGCTCTCCACAATGGTTGGATCAGTTCACAGCTCCACCAATAACCATTAGTGTTCAGTTTTACCACATTTTCTGCAATTTGACGTCTTCCTTTTCTTTAATATTAGACAAGTTGATAGATATGAGTTGGTACCACAGAGCTATTTTATTTTGAATTTCTCTAATCAATAGTGATGGAGAGCATTTTTCATGATACAGATAGCTTTAAATTCTTCCTCTAATAACAATCTGTTCATATCTTTTGACTATTTTTCAACAACTTGTTTTCAGACAAATTTGACTTAGTTCTCTATCCATTTGAGAAATGAGGCCTTTATGAGAAACATTTGCTATAAAAAAATGTTTGCCAGCTTTCTGCTTTCCTTCTAATCTTGATTGCATTGGTTTTGTTTGTGCAAAACCTTTGTTTAATTTAATGTAACCAGAATTATCCATTTTGCATTTCATAATGTTCTGAGCTTAAAATTCAAAGAACTTTCCTAAATAGTAAACCAACAAAGATGGGGGAACAGGAGACAGCAGTTTAGTTCAGCTCTTGCCATTAACTATTCTAAGAGATTTCTAAGACATCCAGTCAAAGTAGAGGTAGGGGAAAGCTTGGTGGTTAATTATTCCACTCCAAGGACATGAATTCTGTCTCCAGCAAGTGAGCCTAGCAAGGATTGTTGAAAAGGGGTGGGCCAACAGTTCTGTCACTCTTACTCTGGGGTAAGAGCAGGGATTCATCACCCAGGTAGAGAGGCATATGAGTAAGGCAAGATCTCAAGGATGACCATGAACACGCCTGTATGGTTCAGAATAACAAAGTATGAAAACTTTTGTAGGTAGAAGGCAGAGGAATTACAACATTTATTTAGACACCAGAGAATCCAATCCCCAGATCAGATACTGCAATTCAATGTAGCAGAAATTATATTCCCAAATCATTAAGCCCACCTCAATCTGGCAATGAGGAAATTATAACACAGTATTATAGCAAGGAACCAAGTCATGCTGTAACCTTCCCCCTTGCTAGGGCCTTCCTGTAAACAAGCACTCACGAACCCTAACTGTCTGCTCAGCACTCTCTTCTGCAGCCCTGTCCATGCTGGCTCTCTCAATGTCTGCTCTTCAGCGCCATCTTGATGTCTGCTACCTTGACATCTTCTTGATGTCTGCTTCTCAATTCTGCTTCCCTTCAGTTCTGGCCCTCTTCAATTCAGGTTCACTCACATTCTGGGATCTCCTTATATAGAGTCCTAGCCGGCATCTGATTGGCTAGAACTCAGATCTCTGATTGGCTGAATTCATGATTGACTAGAACTCAGTGCACATACCATTGGCTCTGATCTTAGCAACTTCCCTTAGGGCACTGAGGGCTTCACACCCAAACCAGCTTAGAACCTGGTAAGTAGAGGCTTTAGGCCTACTTACAAACAAAGATATAATCAAACTTTCCCACCTAGCCCCACCTGAAGCCTATTGAATGGGTGGAGAAGATGTTTGACCACATCAGTACCACAAGAGGCCAGCACCTCTTTTATTCTTACTCTAGCATAGGATCTTAAATCCAATTCTCCCGTGATTCCCACCTGTGAAGTGGCATGTCTGTTATTATGACCCTGGAATTATATCTGGGACTCTACTTAGAAGTAACTCACCTGGAGCCAGGGGTCCACCTATAGCCCTGTCATTCTCCGTCAAGAAATGCTTCATGTTAGCTCACAGGATAGGGCCAACAACTGCCTCCTGAAACTACCCCCTCCCGGGGGTAAATCTATAATTACTTAACTAGACCCAAACCAGAGGCTTAAGCCTGGAAACCTCAGTCTGAGAGGGCAGCGACCAGATCAAAAGCAAAATCAGACAGTTCACAGCCCACTGAAAATTTTCAGTTCCTGAGTCTGAGCCATTCTTTTCACTGCCACTTTCAATACCCAGCAAACAAAAGACAGAATACCACAAAATAGACTATGGCTATGTAAGTCTTTAGCATTCACTCCAGAAATACACAGAAGTTATCACACAAAGTTGCAATTCAGGAATTAAGGCTTATGGAATCAGTAAACAAACAAACAGAAAAATTCCACTGATGAAGAGCTTTTATGGTGCTAATAATGCCCATGACACCCACCCAAAGGGGGAGAATGATTCCAAAATATTTGCAAGTGAGGTTTAAAGGAAAAACACAGTATAACCACAATAAACTTGATTTCCCAATAGAAATGAAAGAAGAGCTTTTGTAAAAGAGTTGAAAATATATTATAAATAAAATAGTTTAGGGGAAAGAATTAGAAAATAAATGAAAACTTTGGAAGAAGGTCTTGAAAAAGAATCAATAGCTTAGTACAAGAAGCACAAAAATTTGTCCAAGTAATAAACAACTTATTAGTAATTATAATGGACATATAAGTTAATGACTCTTTGGGACAAAAAGAAATATTAAAATAAAGTCAAATGGCTGACAAAATAGAAAAAAAATATTAAGGCATTTCATATCAAAAACACTTGACCTGGAAAGCAAATCAACAAGAAAGAAATCATTTTTTAAATCACTAGACTACCTGGAAGCCACAAACAAATTAAAAACTCAACTATTATATTTCAATAATATAGAATTAGAAGTTACAATAAAAATAGACAGGTCTTGAAAGAAACTCCAAATGGAAAACTTCCACTATCATTGAAGCCATAACAGAATTTCGTGGAAAAAGAAAAAAAATTCTGAAAGGATCCTGAAAAAATAAAAAACACAGTTCAAGGCCTGAAGAATCACAGTCAGGATCACACAAGATTTAGCAGCTACCATTGTAAATGAGTAGAGAGCTTAAAACACAATATTGCACAGGGGAAAGATATAGGCTTACAACCAAGGATAACTTACCCAGAAAAACTGAGTGCAAACTAAGAAGAGGAAAAGTATATTGTTAATGAGATAGAGGATTTCCAAGCATCCTTTAAAAAACAATCATAAGTGAACAGAAACTTTGAAATACAAACACAAGAGTGAGGAGCAACGACAAAAGGTAAATTATAGAGATGAATCACGAAGATAATATAAGAAAAAATATTTACACTTTAATAGGAAGGAAGATGTTGCCTTCATCCTTAAAATTTAGATGTTATCAAAGATGGAACTAGGAGTGATTTTATTATGCTAAATGGCCTCAAAAGAAGAAAGATGGAATAAAACTGGGAAGAAAGTTGGAGAAACAGTGAGATAACTTTTCTCACATAATTGGGAAGTGAGGGCAAGGAGAAATATATTACGTACAAATTTATTACCCACAACTATGGAGAAGGGAATAGGCATGTATTGAAGCTTACTTTAATTTCAGTTAGTTAAAGGTGGGTATAATACACAAAGAAATACAAAAAAGTTGGTGTAAAAAACACATTCAACTCAACAAAAAAACAAGAAGAATTGAGATAGGTGATGGGGAGAATAAAGAGAAGGTAGATTCAGAGAAGAATTAGTCATAAACAAAACAAACTCTAAATTCAGAAGGTGCATTATGAGGAAGAATTTTAAAGGAGAGAAAGAAAGCATAGGATTCGGTGACATACCTGGGAGAAAGGAAGAGTACAGAGAGAGACTGGGTTAAGTGAAGAGCGCTAGTGGTGAGCATACTCCTAGTTCACCATCCCCTTTTTGGTAAAGAGGGGCCATGGCAGGGGAAGAAAATATTACATAGAAGTATGGGGGGAAATACACAATTGATGACCTCACCATGCAAGCAAGTGGAACAAATTCACACATAAAATTGGAACAGGAGGGCACAATGGGTTAGAGAGCACAGGTTCAACAATGTGTTGTTACAAGAAACATATCTGAAACATCAAAAAGCAGGCATAAGTATAACAACTGAATGGAGCAAAAACTGTTATGCTAAAAGACAGGAACAGCTGGAAATGGCCTTGTTTAAAACAGAAAAATAAGGATATTATATTATGCTGAAAAGTTCCATAAAGAATTTTCAGTGTCTAACATGTGTGCACCAAACTGAAGAGTATCTAAATACTTGAAGGAAATGCTAATGGAGTTATAGGGAGAAATAAATTTTAAAAACTATAATACTACAGTTCCCAATGCATTCTCTTCAGAACTGGATAAATTTTCTAAAAACAAAAAATATTTAAAAACAAAAAAAGATGTTAAAGGCCTAAGTAGGATTTCAAAAGTCAGACATTACTGATCTCTGGGGATTACTGAATAGAAATAGATAATGAGTACCTACATTTCTAATGGGAACAGAAAATGAATACCACATTTCTAAGCTTTGCGTGGCACTTTTTAGAAAATCTATCGTGTGTTAGAATTTTAAATAGTCCTAAAAATGCAAAAGAGCAGAAATATTAAGGATATCCTTAGCTACCACAATTTAGCAAAACTCATTCAATATAGAGCCATTAAAGGTTTAAAATTTATTTTATCTTATTAAATAAATAATTTAATCTTTATGAATTTATAGGTCAAACACAAAATTATAGAAATGTTAGTCAATTTCATTAATGATAATGAAAACAATAAGATAACATACTAAAATTTTTGGGAGGAAGCCAATGAAGTCATTATCCAAAAATTCATTTCTTGAAACACTTTCCTCACTATTGTGAGGGAGGAGGAGAAAGTTCTTACAAGGGCCTGGTAAAAAGGTTTATTAAGGCATAATCAGAGCTGGGAGAGGAATGAAGAATGACTGACCTGGGCATTTCCTCAAAATGGAGGCTCTGAGAGGAACTCACTAACCAGAGAATGAATCTTCAGGGGCATAGTGAACTGCCAGAATGAAAAGTAAAGAGGAAGTAAGGGAAGTCCCAGGATGAGAAAGCAGTTTAGGAATGGCAGTGAAGTCCAGAGATTGAGACTCAGCCAAGAAAATAATGCAGGGCAACTGGCCTGGGGCTAACTCACAATGGCACTTTCCAGAATAACTGGCAAATAGGAAAAGGCTGCACTAGGGTAGAAAACAGAAAAGACATCAAAGAAAAGCTATCTGAAAAGGATACTTTTAATTTTTCTGCTTTTAACTGTCAAATGTTTACATACTAATATATGGTCAATCTTTGTAAAGGTACCATAAACCACAGCAGAAAAGATATATTCCTTTACAAAGATAAGCCATATATTAGTACATAAAAATTTTATAGTTAAAACCAGAAAAGCGGAAATATTATAAATATCCTTTTCAGATCATAATGCAATAAAATTATATTTAATTAGGAACCATGGAAACATAGATTAGAAAGTAATTGGAGATTAAGCAACCTAACCTTAAAGAATGAGTGGTTAAAGAACCAATCATAAAAATAATAAATAATTTCATTAAAGAGCATGACAAGAGTGAGACAACATATCAAAACCTATGGGATAGAGCAAAAGGAGTATCAAAGGAAAAATTATGTCTCTAAATGCTTACATCAATAAAATAGAAAAAGAGCAACCCAACCACATGGGTATGCATTTTAAAAACTAGAAAAAGAACAAATTAAAATCTCCAATTAAACACTAAATTAAAAACTCTAAAAATTAAAGGTAAGAGTAATAAAATTGGGTATAAAATGAATTAATAAATAAAACTGAGTTGATTTTATGAAAAAATAAGATTATTAAGCCACTGGTTAATTTGATTTTAAAAGTAGAAGAAAACCAAATCACTATTATCAAAAATGAAAACAGTGAATATGACACTAATGGAGATGAAATTAAAACAGTGATGAGGAGTTTAAAAATGTAAGTGAGCTGGAAGAATTTACAAAAATATAAATTGCCTAGATTAGCAAAAGAGGAAATAGAATGTCTAAATAAGCCTATTTTAGAAAAAGAAATTGAACCATCCATAAATGAGCTTCCTGGAGAAAAAAGCACCAAGGCCAGATGGATTTACAAGTGAATTCTATCAAACATTTAAAGAGCAACTAATTCCAATGTGAAAGAATTTATTTGGAATAATAGGTAAATAATGTATTTTAGCAAACTCCTTTTATAAAACAAATACGATACTGATACCCAAACAAGGAAGTGTTAAAACAGAGAAAGAAAATTACAGACCAATTTCACGAAAATGGATGCCAAAATCCTAAATAAAATACTAGTTAAAAGATTATGGTAGAATACCACATAGATTATTATACATTATGATCAAGTGGGATTTATACCAGGAATGCAGGGATGTTTTAACCTAAGGAAAATTATTAACATAATTGATTATATCAAGAACAAAAGTTTTAAAAGTCATAAGATTATATCAATAGATGCAGGAAAAAGCTTTTGTAAAGTACAACACATATTTCTAATAAAATCCCTTGAGAAAATTGGTATAAATGGATTTCTCCTTAAATTTATAAGAAGCAATTACCTAAAACCATCAGCAACCATGATTTGTAATGGGGATAAGTTAGAAGCCTTGCAATAAGATCAGGTGTAAAACAAAGATGCTCACTGTCACCAATATTATTCAATATTGTATTGGAAATCTCAGCAATATCAGTAAGAGAAGAAAAAGAAATAGAAGGAATCAGAATAAGGAATGTGGTAATAAATCTATCTCTTTGTAGACTTCATGACAATATACTTGGAAAATCTCAAAGACTCTACTTAAAAGTTCATTGAAACAACTAACAATTTTAGCAAAGTAGAAGGATATAAAGCAAATCCATGTAAATCATCAGCCTAAGAAACAAAACCCTACAAGAAGAGACAGGAAAGAAGATACCACATTTAAAATAACTCTAGACAGAATAAAATACTTGGGGGTGTACCTGCCAAAACAAACCCAGGGACTACAAAAACAAAATCATTTAAAAAAACTTTTTTACAAATAAAATCAGATTTAAATTATTGGAGATATATTATTATTCATGGATAGGTGGGGGCTATATAATAAGAATGACAATTTTACTGAAAGTAATTTATAGATTCAATGCCATACCAATTAAATTACCAAAAAATGATTTTATTAAATTACAAAATAACAAAATTTGTTGGGAAGAACAAAAATTCAAGAATATCAAAGGAACTAATAAAAAGTATGAAAAAGAAGGAGGTTTAGCAGTACCAGATTTCAAACTATAAGTCAATAATTATCAAAATTATTTGGTACTTGCTAAGAAATAGAAAGGTAGATCCATAGAACAGAATAGCCATATAAATTAGAGCAGCAAATAAATATTATAGCCTTGTATTTGACAAATATAAAGACTTAAGATTTTGGGATAAGAATTCATTATTTGATAAAAACAAAAACTGTTGGGAAACCTGGGCAGCAATATGGCAGAAAATATCTTACATCATTTACCAAGATATGGTAATGGACACACAACCTAGACACAGAGATATTACAAGAAAATTAGAAGAACATAGAACATATTACTTATCAAACTTATGGATGGGTTAACAATTTATGAGTAAACAAGAGAATGGTGAGAGATATAAAATGGATAAATTCAATTACATTAAATCAAAAAGGTTTTGTACAAATATAATGAATGTTGCCAAGACCAGAAGGAAAGCAGAAAACTGGGGAAAATATTTTTATAGACAACTCGTCAGATATCATATCTCATATCTCATGTCTCATCTCAAATATATAACACAATCTTGTCCAATTTATATGAGTAAAAGTCATTCTCTCATTGAAAAATGGCCAGAGTATGTAAACAGGCAGTTTTGCAATGAAGAAATAATTTTATTTATACTCATATAAAACTGGTCTAAATCATTATTTGGTTTAGAGAAATGCTGAAGAAGAGATATTTTAGCAAGGATATGTCATAGTTAGATCGGTACGTTAAAAATATAAAGTAACCAGGTTTGACAGATGCTGAATTAGAGAAGGAAAAGACATGAGACATAGAGTTCTACTAGAAAGTTATTACAACACTACCCCATCCCCACAGAGTGGTAATGAATTCAGAATGCAGAGTGAAATACAAAATTTTTTGGATGTGGCTGATGTCAAAATTTGTATTGCTTGACTATACATATTTTCCACAAGGTTTTGTGGGTTTTTTTAAATGCAAGTGAGAGAGGAAAAATTAAAATGAAATTTTAGGAGAAAAAGCAGTTTCAATATTTTGTGTGAAAGATCCTGAAATACTGAACTAATTGTTGGGCGAGTGAGAAGGGCACAGATGTGAAAGTTGTAGATCTCTTTCTCCCTCTCCTCTATTTCCTTTCCTATACCTAGAAACACAGAAACTTATATAACATTCATTGATCCATCCACCTATTCTTACAATATTTAGCATCTATTAAGTACCAATCTTTAGTCAGGTCTTCTGACAGCTGTGGCAGGAGGAATGTTGATGAAATAAAAACAGTCCTTAGAATGTAGACATCTCTATTCCCATAAGAAAGAAAATACACTCCAATGTACACACATGAAACAATGTCTGCCATTTTGTTAAAGACTGGAAACCCAAAGGATTCTGATTCTATAGTTAAGCTTGACTGAAGTGGACCTCCCTGAGGTTACTCAGCTGCATGCACCAGGACACAGCTTTGTTGTATGTCTACTTATGCAAGGACAAACTTCTTAGTTCAATAGAACCCTTGAGAGCAAGTAGAGTTACACTAACATCTTTGTATCCCCAGTGCTTAGCTCAGTCCCTGGTACATAATAGGCACTTAATAAATGAGTGTTAAGTAATTAATTAAAATTAATTGATTCTCTATGCAGGTTTAGAAAAGTGGCTTCAAACCAACTTTGAGTTTGACAATACTAACACCATAAGTCTCACACCTATCTGAGAGAAATTATTTTACCTTGTTATTGTAAGAGCAATTAGAAAGACTATATGGAGACAGAGGGTGTGGCTATACGGTGACTTTGATGGGATGATACCCAATAAGACAAAATAAAGGGGCAAGAAAGAAAATTACACTGGAAAAAGGAGTGGGGGAGAGTAAATGGGGTTAATTATCCCACATAGAAAAGGCATGAAACTATTATAATGGAGGGGAAGATGGGGATGGAAGGTCATGGGCAAATCTTAAACCTTACTTTCATCAAAATTGGCTCAAGGAGGGAATGACATATATACTCAGTTGGATGTAGAAATCTACATTACCCTAGAAGGAAGTAAAAGGGATGGGACTAATAGAAGGGGAAAGGGTGACTGATTAAAAGGAAGGGTATATTGGGGAAGGTGGTCATCAGAAGCAAAACACCTGTGAGGAGGGAAAGTGTAGGGTATAAGAGAAAGAGTGGAATAAACAAGCAAAAAACAGCATGGAGGGAAATACTGTTAGTTATCATAACTATAAATGTGAGTGGTGAACTCAATCATATAACATAAGTGGATAGCAGAATGCATCCTATAATATGTTCTTTACAAGAAACACATGTGAAGTAGAGAGATATACACAGGGTAAAGGTAAGTGGCTAGAACAGAATCTATTATTCATTAGCTGAAGCAAAGAAAGCAGGAGTAGCAATTGTGATCTCAAACAAATCAAAAGCAAAAGTAGATCTAATTCAAAGAGATAACCCATCAATATTAAATGTATATGCACCAAATGCTATAGCATCTAAATTTTTGAAGGAGAAGTTGAATGAGTTACAGGAGGAAATAGATAATAAATCTATACTAGTTGGGTATCTCAACTTTCCCCTCTCAGAACTAGATAAATCTAACCAACAAATAAACAAGAAAGAAATTAAAGGGAGGAATAAAATACTGGAAAAGTCAGATAAAATCTTAATCTCCAATTTGTCTCCAAGATGTCTGGAGAAAACTGATTGGGAATGGAAAGGAACATATTTTTTTTTCTCAGCTGTAAATGGCACATACACAAAATTGACCATGTATTAGGACATAAAACTCTCACAATCAAATGCAGAAAAAAAAACAGAAATAGTAAATAAATCCTTTTCAGATCATAATGCAATAAAAATTGCATTCAATAATGGACAATGGAAAGAGAAATTTAAAATTAATTGGAAATGAAATAATGCAATCTTTAGAAAAAGTAAGTAAAAGAACAAGTCATAGAAACAATCAACAATTTTATTTTAAAAATTACGACAATGAGATAACATACCAAAAAATTTATGGGATACAGCCAAAGCAGTACTTAGGAGAATCTGTAATCTTTGCAGATGACATGATTGTGTACTTAGAAAATCCTAGAGAATCAACTAAAAAACTACCTGAAATTATTAACAACTTTAGCGAAGCTGCAGGATACAAAATAAATCCACATTAATCATCAGCATTTGTATATGTTACCAACAAAGTCGTGCAGCAAGAGATAGAAAGAGAAATTCCATTTAAAATAACTATGGATGACATAAAATACTTGGGAGTTTACCTGCCAAGGCAAACCCAGGAAGTATATGAACAGAGATCATAGACAGAATCCAATCAGGAGGAGTTCTTATCTTTGGAAAAGGAGTCCCTGTCCTTGAACCCCTCTATTAGAATTTAGAGAGATCTGGCTCATGAAGGAGAAAACCAACCAGAGTGGTCTGGATGAAGACTGATTCCCCTGTCCAGATTGCTGGAGGTGTCCGTATCAGTAAGACAAGATTCATGACCTTGAAGATGACCATGAGCATGCCTGTATAGTTTGGATTTGCAAGGTATAAGAGATTATCTAGGTAGAAGGCAGGGGAAGTATAATATTTATTTAGACACCAGAGGATTAAATCCCAAAACCAAGAACTCTAACCTGACATAGCAAGAGTTGTATCCCAAAGCCAGTAAGTCCACCTCAAGGTGACAAGAAGGAAATTATAACACAGTATTACAGCAAAGAACCAAGTCATCCTGTAACCTTATCCCCTGCTGGGGCCTTCCTGTAAACACTCATGAATCCCAACTGTCTGCTTGACTGCATTCTCTCCTCCCTCCCCCTCAGTTCTCTGGCCTCTGTAGCTCTCTGGTCTCCACTCATCACTCTGCACTCTCTTTGTAGCTCTCTCTCACCTCTCTTAGGCTCTCTGAGTTCTGTAGCTTGGTAGTCTGCAGATTCTCAGCTCTGTCATCTCAGAGTTCTTACTTCTTCTCCTTGGGCTGAATTCTAACCTTAGTGGCTACCTTCTGGGTATATACACTCTTCTTAGAGCACTAGGGCCTCATGCCCAGTCAGTGCAAGGTGGTAGGCCTGGGACTTAGCACTTAGTAAGTAAAGGGTGTAGGCCTGCCTCTAATCAAGCCTCCCTTAACTAGCCCCACCTGAGACCTAATGAATGGGCAAGAAGGATTTCGATCACTGATTGGCATCACGAGGGTATAGGCCTGCCTTCAGTCAGGCTTCCCTTAGCTGGCCCCAGCTGAGGCCCATTGAACGGGCAGGAAAGATTCTGTAATCACTGACTGGTATCACAGTGTCTCAGTATCATGATCAAGACACATTCCCAACAGGAGGAGGTGAAGACTTTTAGCCTAGCTCTCACTAAATGTCCACCAATCAGAGCAGATGTCCAGTTTTCAAGGGAATTCCTTTAGAAGGATTATTTAAATCTTTTAGGCCCTTGGTAAGGTGTCTTCTGACTCTCAAGATAAACTATTGAACATCAATTTATTGATTGCCAACCAGCCTGATTAATAAATTAATTTTAATTAATAAAGTAATAATTTTAATGTTATTAATATAATGAATAATAAATTAAAAATAAGAAATAAAAATAAACCAATATTAATTACCCAGAAACTCTGTCTCTCAGTTTTATTGTTCATTCACCTCATATGCCTGATCAGTCATTAAAAGCCTCATTCTGTGGCAGGATTATTTTTTAGGGCTAATTATTAAATATTTCCTAAACTGTTACTTAAATTAAAAGAGGTTAAAGGAATAGCATCCCACCACTCATACCAACTTCTCTGCCCTATAAACCAAAGCCGAGTGTGAGAATGTTTCCCTGTAAAGACCAGAAGGAAATACATTCAATAGGATCTGCTAAGTGGGAATGAGGAGACAATGTTCACAAATAACATCAACTTGTACTTTTCTCTAGGTCAATCTGTCTTTGATGACAGTTCTTCTCACCAAGATACCACTATTATGAAATCTGGAGACATAATCCTGAGTGTTGCATTCTCCTCCCAGACAGGAATTGGGGTTCTAGGGAATTCCTTCCTTATTTGTCTCTTCATCTTTGTGTTTCTCAGTGGACATAGGATCAGACCTATAGACACTATTGTCACTCAACTGGCCTTGGTCAACTGTTTGGTGTTTCTCTCAAAGGGCATCCCTCAGACAATGGCAGCTTTGGGTCTGACGAATTTTCTCAATGAAATTGGCTGTAAAATTATTTTCTACCTTCACAAAGTATCTCGGGACCTTTCCCTCAGCATGACTTGCATCCTGAGTGTCTTTCAAGCCATCACTATAAGCCCCAACACCTCAAATTGGGCAAGGCTTAAAGCCAGAACCCCAAAATACCTCATTCTCTCTAGTATATTCTGTTGGATTTTTCACCTGGTTTTGTCCAGCTATATTCCTTGGGGAATTAAGGGGCCAAGGCAAAACAGAAACATCACTGAGATACAGCATCGTGGATATTGTTCTCATAAAATTCCTTCTGGATTTCATGCCTCATTAGTTGCAACCTTTCTCTCCTTCCTGGATGCTATGTATTTGGGACTCATGGTCTCTGCCAGTGGCTACATGGTGATTCTTCTGTATAGGCATCACGAGCAAATCAAGCAACTTCACATTACTTGCCTCTCCCCCAGAGCTTCCCCTGAGAGCAGGGCCACCAAAACTATCCTACTCCTAGTGAGCACCTTTATTTCTTCTTACTTACTCAACTGCATCTTGGCAGCATATATGTCGGTCATAAAATCCCCACTCTGGATGATGCATACCTCTGGTTTCCTAGGTTTATGTTTCCCCGTTGTTAGCCCCTATGTGCTCATCAGCAGTGATTCACAAGTTCCCAAGTACCTTTATGCTCTATGTGGGAGGAAAGCCACACATTTTGCCCAGATAACAGATTAATAACTTCTGGCCCAGATGCCTTTCTAAAAGTTCCAGTCAGAGCAAAGCAATTATCATATCAAATGAGACCTGGATCCAACCCTAAAAATTAGACTAACCTCCATTTCTTAAAAGGAAGGGGTGCCTAAGGCATATTAGTAGAGCTAGCAAGATGGCAGCTGGAAAGCAGGGACTTGCCCAGGGCTTTCCCCCAGGACCCTCCAAACTCCGAGAAAAAAATGACTCTGAACAATTTCTAGAACTGCAGAACCCACAAAATAGCAGAGGGAAGCAGGGCTCCAGCCCAGGACAACCTGGATGGTCGCTGGGTAAGGTCTATCATGCACAGAGCTAGGAGCTGAGTGGAGCAGAGCCCAGCATGGGCTGCGCTCAGACCAACCAGACTGGGAGCCAGGTGGAACAGGCCCTAGCACCCTGAATCAGTGAGCTGTGGCAGTTACCAGACTTCTCAACCCACAATCACCAAAGACAACAGAGAAGATTAGTGGGAAAAACTGCAGGAACAGAGTGAAAGGAGTTCGCAGTTTGGCCACCACCCCAGGGGCAGCAGAGGTGGTGCAGCTAGAGAACTACAGCTACAGTTGCTTCTGGACCCAGGCCCACCTGGTGGGAGGAATTAAGTGGTGGATCAGAGCAGGAGTGCAGAGCCTGCTGAAGATCTGAGTTACGGTCTGTGTTGGCAGTTCTTGGGGGAGGGGGAGTGCTGGTGTGGCAGAGTTTGCTGTGTAGAAATAGCTCTGAAAACAACAGTGCATCCCCTCAAGCTTAGAACAAAGTACTCTCTACTCTACAGTCATACCACAATGAAAAACTCAAGGGTCAAGTAGTTGGCTGGGAACATAGCCAGGCAACAAAAACGCACTCAGATTCAGTCTCAGACTTTGGAATCTTTCTTTGGTGACAAAGAAGATCAAAACATACAGCCAGAAGAAGTCAACAAAGTCAAAGAGTCTACCTCAAAAGCCTCCAACAAAAATATGAAACGGTCTCAGGCCATGGAAGAGCTCAAAAAGGAGTTGGAAAAGAAAGTTAGAGAAGTAAAGGAAAAATTGGGAAGAGAAGTGAGAATGATGCAAGAAAACCATGAAAAACAAGTCAATGACTTGCTAAAGGAGACCCAAAAAATACTGAAGAAAACAACACCTTAAAAAATAGACTAACTCAAATGGCAAAAGAGCTCCAAAAAGCCAATGAGGAGAAGAATGCCTCGAAAGGCAAAATTAGCCAAATGAAAAAGGAGGTACAAAAGAACACTGAAGAAAATACTACCTTAAAAATTAGATTGGAGTAAGTGGAAGCTAGTGACTTGATGAGAAATCAAGATATTATCAAACAGAACCAAAGGAATGACAAAGTGGAAGACAATGTGAAATATCTCATTGGAAAAACCACTGACCTGGAAAATAGATCCAGGAGAGATAATTTAAAAATCACTGGGCTATCTGAAAGCCATGATCAAAAAAAGAGCCTAGATATCATCTTTCAAGAAATTATCAAGGAGATCTGCCTTGATATTCTAGAGCCAGACAGTAAAATAGAAATTGAAAGAATCCACAAGTTGCCTCCTGAAAAAGATCCCAAAAAGAAAACTCCTAGGAATATTGTTGCCAAATTCCAGAGCTCATAGATCAAGGAGAAAATACTGCAAGGAGCTAGAAAGAAACAATTTGATTATTGTGGAAACACAATCAGGATATCACAGGATCTAGCAGCTTCCACATTAAGGGATCGAAGGGCTTGGAATACGATATTCTGGAGGTCAATGGAGCTAGTTTTAAAACCAAGAATCACCTACCCAGAAAAATTGAGTATCATGGTCCAAGGCAAAATATGGATTTTCAATAAAATAGAGGACTTTCAAGCTTTCTCAGTGAAAAGACTAGAGCTGAATAGAAAATTTGACTTTCAAACACAAGAATCAAGAGAAGCATGAAAAAGTAAACAAGAAAGAGAAATCATAAGGGACTTACTAAAGTTGAACTGTTTTATTTATATTCCTACATGGAAAGATGATGTGTATAATCCATGAGACCTTAGTATTAGGGTAGTTGAAAGGAATATACATATATACATGCATATACATATATGCGTGCACACACACACATACACACACACACATATAGACAGAGGGCACAGGGTGAGTTGAATACGAAGCGATGAAATCTAAAAAAATCAAATCAAATTAAGGGATGAGAGAGGAATATATTGAGAGAAGGAGAAAGGGAGAGATAGAATGGGGTAAATTATCTTACATAAAAGTGGCAAGAAAAATCAGTTCTGTTGGGAGGAAAGAGGGGGCAAGTGAAGGGGAATGAGTGAATCTTGCTCTCATTGGATTTGACCTGAGGAGGTAATAAGATACACATTCAGTTGGGTATCTTACCCCATGAGAAAGAAGGAGGAAGAAGGTAAAAAAGGGGGGATGATAGAAGGGAGGGCACATAGAGCAAGGAGGTAATCAGAAGCAAACACTTCTGAAAAGGAACAGGGTCAAGGGAGAAAATTGGATAAAGGGGGATAGGATAGGAAGGAGCAAAATATAGTTAGTCTTTCACAACATGAGTATTGTGGAAGGGTTTTGTATAATGATACACATGTGGCCTATGTTGAATTGCTTGCCTTCTTAGGGAGGGTGGGTGGGGAGGGAAGAGGGGAGAGAATTTGGAGCTCAAAGTTTTAAAAGAGGATGTTCAAAAAAAAGTTTTTGCGTGCAACTAGGAAATAAGATACACAGGCAACGGGGCATAAACATCTATCTTGCCCTACAAGAAAGTAAAGAAAAAGGGGATGGGGGGGAGTGGGGTGACAGAAGGGAGGGCTGACTGGGCAATGGGGCAATCAGAATATATGCCATCTTGCAGTGGGGGAGGGTAGAAACTCTTGTGAAAACTAATGCTGAAAACTAAAAATATTAAATAAGTAAATAATGATTTAAAAAATAGCACAGCTAGAGAGTGATCTCAAGCTTATGATTCTTATGAATTTTTTTCTGTTGGACATGCAACTAAAAAATACTGGAAAAGAACCCATTAGAGTGGCTAATATGACACCAAAAAAGGAAATTGTTGGATGTTGGAGGAAACGTGGGAAAACTGGGACATTAATGTATGGTTACTGGAGCTGTGAACTGATCCAGCCATTCTGAAGGGCAATTTGGAGCTATGCCCAAAGACTATAAAACCTTGCATACCCTTTGATCCAGCAATACCACTGCTAGGTCTGCATACCAAAGGCATCCAAAAAAGGGTAAAGAACATAACTGTACAAATATATTTAGAGCAGCTCTTTCTGTGGTAGCTAAGAATGGGAATGGTAAATGAGCTTTGGTATATGTAATGAAAAATTATTATGCTATAAGAAGTATCAAGTAGGATGATTACAGAAAAACCTGGAAAGATTTACATGAACTGATGCATAGTGAAGTAAATAGAACCAGGAGAATGCTGTACACAATAACAGCAATGCTGTTTGATGAAGAATTGTGAATGACTTAGAATGCTATTCTCAGCAATACAATGATCCAAGACAATCCTAAAGGAGGGATCATGTATCATGCAGTCTGCCTCCAGAGAAAGCACCAATATTTACTGAATATAGGCTCAAGCATGCTTTTTAAACTTTTTCTCTTCCATTTTTAATATTTTTCTTTTATTCAAGTCTTCTTGAACAAAATGACTAATACAGAAATGTTTTGCATAATTTACATAATTTCACATGTATAACCAACCTATATCTAAATACTTAGTGTCTCAGGGAGAGGGCAGGGGAAGGAGGAAGGAAGGGATAGAATTTGGAATTCAACACTTTAAATAAAATCTTTCAAAATCTTTTTTAAAGAAATTAAAGAAGAAAAAATCTTTGAACCACAACTTCTACAGGGAGAACATGTTAAGGTTCTCAAAGTGGTTGGTATCCCGAGGCTGATAAATGTCTCCTTTCTTTCTTCAGAACAAAATAAATCATAAACAAAGTATGATGATGTGAGAGATAAGACTATAAGGAAGTTTAGAATACATTCTCTTCCCCTAGCTTCAGAAATCTATGGAACTGGAAACTAAAGAGAAAGTGAATATGTAATTTGCATATACTCTATTAAGGTGGAATTCCAAATTATAAAGAGAGTGAGTTTTAGCTGGAAGTTTATACTAGGGATTTTCAGTGTGCATTTCCCTAGAATTGTCTTAAAGGGTAGATTCTTTTATGATTATGTATGGAAATGAATTCAATCTTCCCTATCACTCCCTTCCTAGGAGAGTAAGGATTTTGTATTCCTTTGTAGTTTTAGGAGAAGGGGAGGGCAGAGATTTAAGATTTGGAAGCTGGTCTCTGACCTCAAAGCTGCCTCCTACGCTAAAATTTAAGGGAGGCCTAATTCTCACAGATCTTTTGACAGTGCCTTGGTAGAATTTAATAAAAATAAAAAGAAGCCAAGAATTCTGAGGATTATCAGTTTATTAGGAGGAAGTGAACCTGTTAACAAAGTGAGTTAAATGGCTACCTTTGTCAATGACAAAGGTGAGAAGGTATAGGCCCTTGTGATAACGAGAGAACACAGAACAGAATTGGGTAGATAAAGAAATTAGTACAATAGGTTAAAACACTGGCAGCATTACGGGGTCGGGATAACGTGATTGGTTGGAAATTGGGAATGAAGAGCTTCCTTACATCCTGTGACTGGGAGATGTTGATTAAGTTCAGCTGCAAGGTTAAAGACTAGACTTTTTTGGATGACAAGCTGGACATCCTTGAAGGATAGTTTGGTGATGTAAAAATATCAGATTCCCTGATGCACACATACATCCCTCAAAGATTACAGATTTCCTTGAAGCAAAAATGGAACAATGAGCAGAACTGAATTCCTAAACTTAGCTCATAGCCAAAGTGATGTGCCTTGAGGAATTGTACAAAATGGGGTGGTTGTACAGATAGATTACAGAATAGTATCAACTATAAAATACTATAGAATCAATTTAATTTCAATTCCCCAACTTTGATCCAATGAGAAAACTCAATGAATCATTAATTGATATTCAATTATTAAATGATTTCTAGTATCTCTCCCTCTCAGGATTGAGTCATCAGGAAACAGAAAGACCTGAAGGCACTAAATACTTCATTGCTGAGTCATTTCAGCTATGTCCAACTCTTCATGGAGTGATTACCCATTTCCTTCTCCAGCTCATTTTACAGACAAGGAAACTGAGGCAAACAGGGTTAAGTGAATTGCCCGGGGTCAGACACCTAGTAAGTGTCTGAGGCCATATTTGAACTCAAGTCCTCCTGACTCCAGGGCTGGCACTCTATCTACTGCATGACCTAGCTGCCCTTTACTTTGAGGCAGAGATTGTTTAACAAAAGTAGAGTTAATAATTTCTGCATCACTTAGTTTCAGTGCATCTAGACCTCAGTCCAACTTGATGTTCCTACAATATCTATCATAAAAATGGGTAGGAATCTCATTTGCTTCTTGACAAAGTGTTCAAAATCTAGTTCAATTAATATCCCTACCTGAATACGAAAGTCTAATATAATTTTTAGCAAAATGTTGAATTGTAAAATATGCAGATTCAAAAATTTCTTTCTGAATAAATTCGTACTTAACTTTTATTTGCAAAACTCTCAATATCTAAACAGATTCATTGTTGTTGTTCAGTTGTTTCAGTCATGTCTGAAGTTTTGTGGCCCCATTTGGTGTTTGTTTGTTTGTTTGTTTTTGTCGTTGTGGGTTTTTTTAGCAGAGATACTGGAGTGGTTTTCCATTTCCTTTTCCAGCTCATTTTGCAGATGAGGAATTGGGGCAAACAGGGTTACATGACTTGCACAGGATCACACAACTAGCAAGTGTCTGAGGCCAGGCTGGAACTCAGGAAGATGAGTTTTCCTGACCTCAAGCCCAGCGCTCTATCCACTGAACGATGAACTGCCTCCGCTTACAGTTCTCCAGGAGAAAACACCTCTCTCCCTTGCAGGTAAAAAAAAAAAATCTCTCTGGGGAATATTCAAGGAGAGGTTCTCTGGGGGTGGTGGAAGGTAGGGTAGGAATCAGCCTCTCTCCTATCTTACTGCTGCCACCAATTGTGTCAATAGAATTCAATTAGAAAAATAAACTGAAGTGCAGAATTTCAATTAGATGTAGCCTTCTAATAAAACTTATTTACTTTTTAATTGTTCATTCATTTACACAAACTTTCCTCTTTTTGTGAGCCAGGAAAGAGTTAATAATAGCCAGGTATTTTCTAACTGCCAGAACTATTTAAAATATAAGCTGTGCCCTATTTTTTTCTTCATTTTAAAATTTCTCTGATACTATATTGAAGCTAGCATCTTTCTAATTCTCAAAATCCTTTCTTAGATGTGAAACAATACTTCTGGCCCTCTCCAGAGTTATAAAAGGTCCATGTAACATTCATAGTTATGTTCTTGATTTCCTTAAAACAAATTCTAAGGAATTTTAACCCCAAATTCACGAGAATAGTTCAGCATTTAAAAAAAAACACTTAAAACATAATTTGGAAATTCACAGCAAACTTACATTTTAGTCACAAACTCAGTTTCTAATTAGTACATCTAATGATGTTGTGCATATCTGAAAACTGGGAAAAGATCTCATCCCTCTTCTCTGTGTTTTTGTCTGCCTTCTAACTTGGCTATAGTTAAATGACAGAGAGATGTGCTTTTTCATGAAAAAGTTTCCTTTTTACCCCTGCTCTTTGGGCTGAAAAGGCCCCAGGAAAAAGCTAGTTTGACTTCCAACCAAAAATAATATGACAAGAGGGATATAATTATTCATTCACTGGCAAACTGTTCCTCCTTACCCCTGACTGGAGATTCATTGCCCTGTGAACTTGTTATTTTAAAATTCCATCCTTCTAGGCTCTCTGCCAAAGTATATACAGATACAGAAGCACATGCTAATAAGAACAGAGCTGACAACAACTGCATTCCCATTCTCAGTTTAGTTAGCAGATGTCTCCATAGATCATGCTATAAACATGGAGAAATACAGGCACACAGACATGAAGTTCCTACGAAATTAATCTATATATAAGGTCCTTTGTCAGGCTAATTCTGAGACTTTTCTCTATATATTTAAATTAAACTTTCCCCCCAATTCCTCTCAATGTATGCCTAGAGCTTTCTAGAAAGAAAGAGACACCTTCTCCTGGTTGATCCAGCGTCTCTCTTTGGAGAACAAAAATCCTCCATGGTTTTAAATTTAAGGCTGTAAATTTTCCCCTAGGTAGACCTAGGAGCTCTTTTTCAGGAAACAAAAAAGTCCTCCAAAGTTGTAAAACAAGGCTCTAAATTCTTCAAGGCTTTAAAAACCAAGGCCTTGGACCTTCCACTAGTTGGGCTTAGGTGCTCTCCTTGGGAAACCAATGATGTTCTCCAAGGTTTTAGAAGCACCCAAAGGTATCTTGCCAATTATTTCTAAATTATCAAACTAAACCCAAATAGCACCCCAAGACATACATAGACAAAAGACTGTGGCTTTTCCCAACAGAGTCCCTATCTTAAGCTCAGAATAAAAAATTGCGGAATTTGAGGTTAAAGAGAGAACCAGATTTCCACTTACAGTTCTCTAAGAGAAGCCCACTCCAACTCATCCAGGTGGAAAAGTCTCACCAAAAAGGGCTCAAGGGGAAGGTTGAAAAGGTTGGGGGCTTGATTCAGGACTAACCTCTCTTCCTTCATCTCAATGCTGTCACCAATTGTCTCAATAGAATTTAACAAGGGTAAGCTGAGGCCCAGAATTCTAAGCTTTATCAGTTCATTAGCAGAGCATAAATCTATTAACAAAGTAGGTCAAATGGCTACCTCAGTTAAACCAATGTCCCAGAGGTGGAGTCACAGCTTATTTTTATAAGCATAGAACAAAGAACAGAACTGGGTAGGGAAGGTAAATAATGCAATTAATTAGAGGGTTGGCTGCATCATGGGGATGAAGACAACATGACTGGTTGGAAATTGGGAATGGGGGGTAATGATTCTGGGAAGAGGGCAAAATTATAAAGATCAAGAAATAATAAAGCAAAATCTAAAGAATGAAAAAGTAGAAGAGAATGTGAAACGTCTTACAAGAAAAACAACTGGGGCAGCTAGGTGATGCAATGAGTAAAGCACCGGCCCTGGAGTCAGGATAACCTGAGTTCAAATCCGGCCTCAGAAACTTACTGGCTGTGTGACCTTGGGCAAGTCACTTAACCCCAATTGCCTTGCCTTCCCCTCTGCAAAAATAAAATAAAATAATAAATAATTTAAAAAAAAAAGAAAAAGAACTGATCTGGAGAACAGATCAAGAAGAGAAAACATTTGAATATTCAGACTACCTGAAAGCTGAGATCAAAAAAAGAATCTTAATATAATAATGTGAGAAATTATTTTGAAAAATTGTCTTGAAGCATTAGAACAAGACAGGAAAGTAGAAATAGAAAAAATCGATTGACCACCACCTGAAAGAGATCATCTGAGGAAAGCCCACAGGAATATTGCAGTCGAATTCCAAAACCCCAGCTCAAGGAGAAATTATTATGTGCGACAAGAAAAAAACAATTTAAATGTGGTGGTGCCACAATGAGAATCACACAAGGAATAGCAGTGGCAACGCTAACAGATCACAGTCCTTGGAACACTATATATAGAAGAGCAAAAGAACTTGGCTTCCATCTGAAAATATCATACCCAGCAAAGCTAAGCGTAACCCTGAATTTTTTAAAAATGGGCATTTAATGAACCATCAGACTTTCAGGACTTCGTTTAAAAAAATCCGACCTTAATAGAAGATTTGACATACAAGAGCCAAGAGAAATATAAGGTACATACGAAAGACTAATTACAAGGGACTCAGTAAGGACAGACTGTTTTAAGTGTGTGAAATGTAAAACATATGTCTAAGAATGCTATTAGTGATTGGGTAGTTCATAAGAAAGATTGGGGCACACTTGAGTATGCTATGACTTTAAAAGGTAGAAACATTTAGGAACAGTGAAAAAGAATAATTATCTTATGCAAATGAGGTGCTTGAGGGAGAACCCAAACAGAGGAATTAGAAGGGGAAGGAGGAGGGCCGCTGGTTCTGGAAAGCTCCTTTCATTAGGAATCTGTTGAAGAGGGAATAGTACATATATATCTAGAAGAGAATAAAAGTCTTCTAGATTCAGAAAGAAATAAAACACTCAGGGGATAGAGTGGGGGAGGGAATAAGGTAGGCATCTCTAGAGGGGGAGAGGGAGGAAATAAATTAAAGGAAGTTATTGAAGAGTGTTTAGATTAGTGGGAATGGGAAGATAAGAGAGGGATCCTTGAGAGGATAAGTGAGGGGAGGGTGAGGGAATAAGTTAAAGGAGGGTATAGAAGAAGTATAGTATAGCATAAGAGTGTAGAAGTATAGATTTATGGGAATAGGAGGATAAGGGAGGGATCCTGGGGTGGGGGTGGGGTCTGATAAAGTAATATGAGGGCAAAATAACAGGTAGAAATAAAGTAGAGGAGTCAGGAGAGATAGGAAATGAGATACACACAAACAAAAACAAAGATCAGGAGTAGAATTTGTTAGGGAAAGTATATGTCTATATATGTATTATGTTTATATATCTCTATGTGTATGTATATATCTGTATCTACATATGTATATCCATGTTTAATTGTAGCCTTCTGGGAGGAAGGGAGGAAAAAGAACAAGGTAAAAAGTGTACAGCAGAGAACAAAAGAAACCTTACAAAGAAGCAAAGATGGACGGCTCTCAACATAATGCATAGCAATTGTTACATAGGCTTCCTTGAAATGGAATTCAGGAAATTGGCTTACAGAGGAACTAAAGTCCCTCATTTACTCACCCATACCTTGTTGTTATTTGTCTTTTTTCAAAGAGGACCAATGATACATGGTGTGATGTCTTGACTTTCACATGAATTGGATTTAAGTGAGCTAGAGGTTTATAAAGGCATGAGCTTCACTTTCTCTTCCAGAGTCATCTAAGTCCAGTGGCAAGACAAAATTAAAGATGACTGGTGGTGATGGCCCAGGAAATAGTGCATGACCCTGGCATCTTTGATGTGTGAAACTCTAAACACTCCAAGTGCTTGCTTCAGCTGCCTTCATGGCCTTTGGAACAAATTGTTCTCACACGCCCATTCTTGCAGGGGAAGTTTTCACACACTTACAGAAGACAGTTCCTTAACTCACTGACAGGGTTGAGGCCTGTCATTTACTGTTAACCTGATTTAGCCCATCTGCCAAGATGGTTTTACCAGAGTGTGTCCACTGTGCATGCCGCAATTTCTTGGAGCCACAGGTGAACATTGGGCATAGGTGGACTCTAAAGGTGGATGAGCAACACTGAAAAAGGCTCAGGATGCTCTCCCACCAGAGAGGCTATGTCTCCCTGAACACTTCATACACTGACGTAAGTTTACACATACAGCCAAATGGGATTGTATTAATTTTATGGCACTTTGGAAAGAGAATATTTTGAAAAGTTTTATAATCCTTTAGGGTAGGGAAAGTTTTATTTATATATTTTTATCTCCAATGTCTAGTTCCAGTAGTTGGCACATAGTAGGCACTTAAGAACCACTTACTAATTGGTTGGTTAATATTTTTAGACACAAAAACTGGGTTAGAAAAGAGGCTTCAAAACATCTTCTGGGGATTCAATGTGATGATACGACACTACAGATCCTCACGACTTCATGCCCATTCGTTGAGATCTTTCCTCTGTCTTGGGACGTAATTACAGATAATAGATGGCTGTGATTTTAATATTTCATGAAAGTATAAATGATCCTCAAAAAGAGTTAGGAATTAGCTTCACAGCCCTACTACCAAACTGTTCCCCCTTCACCTATGAGGGCAAGGATGAGTATGGAAATACCTGTGTAAAGAAGTGAAGGAGATTCTTCAGAAGTTTGTTCAAAATGGGAGTAATAGGGCAATGTTGGCAAACGCCATTAACTTGTGTTTTCTCTAGGTCCATCTGACTCTCATGCTGTTTCTTCTCCCCAAGACACCAAGAACATATGTCCTAAGGACATCATTCTGAATATTCTTTTCTTCATCTGGAAAGGACTCTATAACTATACAATATAAACACAAACATTAGCATTTGCAAACAGCAAGGACGATTTTCCTGGTCTCCAAATAGTCAACCTACAATTACATTGAAATCTAAATTAAACAAATGTGTATTAACAATGCAATGAACAGTGCTGTCAGACTGGGTGATACTCAGGGCTGGGCATTGGAATGACATGCCCTTTCACTTTTCATTTAAATTTCATTTAAAAAAATCTTCATGTCTATCTATGGCATCCAGGCTAGATAAGGAAGCATTTAAATAGCAGGGAGTTCATGGTGAAAGGGAAAGGCAAGTTTAGTTATATTCAGCAAATGGGAATGTTAGAAGATCGGGAAGGCATAAATGGGAATTTTTTAGAGAAATAACAGCATACTAACCAGTGGTTAAAGTGAAGTAAAAATAAATGTTAGAGTTGAAGAGATTAAGGAACTTTTGGGGCTGACTATTAGAGGTCCATCAGTGTGGTTTTGGAAATCACCAATTATGAGGACAGAAGACAGGATGGAGAGCAAGAAGGTCCAGTTAGTTGAAATCATTGAGAAGGATAGACAAGCATCCTGAAAATTGGTAGATGACAGCTTCCTTTAAAAGAGAATCTATCGAATATGGTGTTTCTTCCAGTAATTCATGTATTTATGTTTATTTTTTAACTGACCATTACCATTTTTGAAATTCGTCATGGGGGAGTATAGCAGTAAGACAAAATTCATGATCTCACTTTCCACTCTGCTGCCCCCAGTTTTGCTGCTCCCAGTTCTGGGCTCTCTTTTTATACAGTCCTAGCAGTCGACTGATTGACTAGAACTCAGCACACATACCATTGGGTCTAGTCTTAGTAACTCCCCTTAGGGCCTTGAGGGCTTTACACCTCTCACAAACTAGCAAACTAGTTTGCTAACTCGCCTGATGCCTCACATCTAGTTAGAGAAAGGGTATGGACCTGTCTCTAATCAGACCTCCCCTAGTTGGCCCCACCTGAAGCCTATTCAATGGGCAGGAAAGATCTTTCACTTACTGATTGGCTTTACAGGGGAGACACAAAATGTTTTCCATTATAAATTCTCTGAATTTTTATTTTCTCTAATTATATTAAAGTTAGGTTTTGAGATCTGACATTTTGTTATGGTCTACATTCCCAATATTACTAAAATGCATTGTTTGTCAAACCATGCATTTCAAGATGATATGGCTCATTGCTTCCATTGTGCTGCAAAATATAAGTTTGCTATTGATGTGACTCAATATAAAAATAGCATATGAAATGGAGAGGGCACTTATAAGAGCATTAACAAAGTATTGCAGTGAGAATATGCCTGACTAAATGGAAGACATAACACATGCACATTTTGAAATTACATAGGAAGTGGAAACAAGATGGTGGAGAAAAGGCAGAGACTTCTCTGAGTGCTTCCCAAAAACCCTTCCAACAACTTTAAATAACAAATTCTAGAGCACAAGAACCCGTAAAAGGATAGGGTGAAAGAATTTTCCAGCCCAAGGCAACTTAGAAGGTCAGCAGGAAAGGTCTGTTGCACTGGGGTAAGAGTTGAGCACAGTCCAATGTAGGCCACTCCCCAGCAAAACAGCAGTAGGCACTGGGGATGACTAAATCAGGGGAAGCAGTAGTGCCTTCCATTCTCCTCAACCCACAGATGGTAAGGGGTCAGAAAACAGGTCAGAAGGAGGATACAGAAGGCCCATTGCTGACACTGGAGACAGGACTCTGTTGCATTGTCAAAACGTAGATCTAGGTCAAAGTCTTAGGTCTCAGTGCCACAGTGAGAAGGAGCTACCACACCACAGCTTATGGCCACAGTGGCACTGGACCTTAGTTACAGGTCCAGGGTGGGAAAAGGTACTTATGGTTGCTCACAGACCAGAGTACATACTAGAAGAAACACACTTCTTCCTAGCTCAGACCACCTTGAAAGAACCAAAAACTTAAAAGGTCACCAGAATTATCCCTGAAAACATCTGCACAAAAAAATCTGAAATAGACAGCAGTGTCCCCTCCACTCCAGAAGCAAAGCCCTACATTCATATACTGCTACAAGTCAAGAAATTGGCTGGAAAATGAGCAAACAGCAAGAAATATTCTAACTATAGGAAGATGCTATGGTGACAAGGAAAATCAAAACACAAATTCAGAAGAAGACAACGAAGTCAAAACTTCTACATCCAAAGCTTCAAAGAAAATATGAATTGGTCTCTGGCCATGGAAGAACTCAAAATGGATTTTTAAAATCAAGTAAAAGAGGTAGAGGAAAAATTGGGAAGAGAAATAAGAGTGATACAAGATATTCATGGGAAAAGGGTCAATAGCTCAGTAAAGGAGGCAGAAAAAAAACTAAAGAAAATAACACCTTAAAAGCAGAATAGGACAAATGTAAAAGAGAAACAAAAATCAAACGGGGAGAAAAATGCCTTGAAAAATAGAATTGGCGAAATAGAAAAAGATACACAAAAATTCACTGAAGAGAAGAGCTCCTTAAAAAACAGATTTGGAAAAGTGGAAGCTAATGACTTTAAGAGCCATCAAGAAAGTAATACAAAATCAAAAGAATGAAAAAAATAGAAGAAAATATGAACTATCTCATTGGAAAAAGAACTGATTTGCAACATAGATCCAGGAGAGAAAATTTTAAGATTATTGGACTACCTGAAAGACATAATCAAAAATAGAGCCTAGACATCATCTTTAAAGAAATAATCAAGGAAAACTTCCCTGATATTCTAGAACCAGAGAGCAAAAAAAGAAATTGAAAGAATCTACTGATCACCTCCTGAAAAAGTTCCCAAAATGTCTATATATATATATATAGACAGAGGGCACAGGGTGAGTTGAATATGAAGGGATGATATCTAAAAAAATCAAATCAAATTAACGGATGAGAGAGGAATTTATTGAGAAAGGGAGAAAGGGAGAGATAGAATGGGGTAAATTATCTTGCATAAAAGTGGCAAGAAAAAGCAGTTCGTTGGAAGGGAAGAGGGGGCAGGTGAGGAAGAATGAGTAAATCTTGCCCTCATCAGATTCGACCTGAGGAGGGAATGCCATACACACTCAATTGGGTATCTTACCCCACAGGAAAGAAGGAGGAAGAAGATAAAAAAGGGGGGACCATAGAAGGGAGGGCAGACAGGGGGAAGAGGTAATCAAAAACAAAAACTTTTGAAAAGGGACAGGGTCAAGGGAGAAAATTCAAAAAAGGGGGATAGGTTAGGAAGGAGCAAAACATAGTTAATCTTCTACAACATGAGTATTGTGGAAGGGTTTTACATAATGATACACATGTGGCCTATGTTGAATTGCTTGCCTTCTTAGGGAGGGTGGGTGGGAAGGGAAGAGGGGAGAGAATTTGGAACTCAAACTTTTAAAAACAGACATTCAGAAACAACAACAAAAAAAGTTTTTGCATATGCAACTAGGAAATAAGATGCACATGCAATGGGGCATAGAAATTTATCTTGCCCTACAAGAGAAGAAGGGAAAGAGGAATGGAAGGGGAGTCGGGTGACAGAAGGCAGGGCTGACTGGGGAACAGGGCAACCAGAATATAAGCCATCTTGGAGTGGGTGGGAAGGTAGAAATGGGGAGAAAATCTGTACTACAAACTCTTGTGAAAATCAATGCTGAAAACTAAATATATTAAATAAATTAAATATAAAAAAGAAAAAAAAATCTGGAGATGTGGCTCTCCCTGAGGATGGTAACGAGTTGTATGACTATTTTTTATATTTGCCAAGACCAAAAATTCCTTGAATAACTTGAGTAACCAATCTCCTCCACTGAAGAGAGTCATATAAAATGAATGTCAATTCCAGGGTTACAGTTCATTTGGTCTCAACTAAAAAGAAATGCTAATTTATCATTTACAGATGAGGGAACTGAGGCTGAGACAACTTAAGTGTCTTGCTCAGGATTTCCGAGCTATGTATGGGGAAGGATCTGAATTCAGATCTACCCAACTTCAAGTCCAGCATTCTAGCCACTGTGACAGGAGTGGCCTGCATTTGAGTGTTGGGTGCAGGCTTAGGGTTCCTCATTTCTCAGCTTATTCATTAGCAACTCCCCACCACTCTCAGTGTGGCTCCATCTAACACATTCAATTCCTCCTCCCTCAGGGCTCAGGAAAGTTTCTTGCTCAGGTGCTTCTAGATGCCCATTTGGCATTTCTCATTATGATAATTAGTTTCCATTGGGAAGCTCTTATTCATGAACACTAATTGCTGGTGACAATTTGCATCTGAGGTAAAAGTTTTTTGTATTCCTGGACACCCCCTCGGGCTCCCTCATCTGCCAATGTCAATGTCAAATCTTCTGAAAATGATATGATAAACACCACTGCCCGGTGATATGGGGATGAGGAGGGGCAGATCAGCTCAGGGAATCAAGACTCTATAACCAGAGCCCTTCCTTCACACAGCCCTGTCAGCCAACACTCTGATTGCCACAGCCATGCCCAGTGCTCCAGCAACCAGCACCAGCCCGGTGAGTTTCTTTCTATATCTCAGCCTCAAACACAAGAATTATCTCTTAAGATAGGAGATTGTCCATGAGAGGGATGGACATGTGAGTATACGTTTTCTATAGGGGAGGAAAGTGAATCCAAAGAAAGACTAAAACAAGAATTAGAATTTTGCTCCAAGATACAAGACATTTATTATCTTTCCTTTCCCTCCTCTGAACCCAGCTCAGGTCTCTTCCATCTCTGCTCAGGCACCTCTGATCCTTCTACCTCCTTTCCCTGCCTCCCCTTTGCCACAGTTAATCTAGCATTTGTGTTCTGTGTTTGCGTAGTTTTGTTGTGAAAGTCACAAGCTCACAGAGCCATAGATTTCAAGTAAGGAAGAACCTCAGAGTGCATTTATCTTTTAGCTCTTTCTTTTAATGGAGGAGGAAATTGACGTCCAGAAAGGCATTGACCTTCCCATTGTCACACAGATGCTCAATACACTACATATGACATTATCAGGAAAATGAGTGAGCATAAAATAAAATTCAGTGTGTCTCCATGATGAACCAGAACCTCTTTTCTGGATGTGTATTGAGCTCTCATGGATTTTAGATCTGGTGAAGGTGGTTGGTTAGAGAGCACCCAGGCAGCTCCATGAGCTCACATTTAAGGATGCATTTGTTTAGGATTTTACTGGCATCTTCCTATTATAATATGTAATATATAATCTCCTGAGACAATAAGGCTTCGTGTTGGCCTTTAAAAGAGAGCCAAGAGAACAGTCCCTCCCCCAACATGAACTTGTTCTAGGAATATTGTGAGCTAAGGCAAAGTTGGGGGGTGGGATTCTGATTGGGCAACAGTATTTCTCCCTCCATCAGCCATTCACAATTGCCTTGGAACAAACCACACAGATTTTGCATGTGGCCAAGAGTCTCAGAGCTGGAAGTATCTTTACCCAAGCTGTGCAGCTGTGTGTGTGTGTCTCTGTGTGTGTGTGTCTGTCTGTGTGTGTATGTGTGTGTGCGTGTGTGTGATTACATTCCTAGAGAACATGAGCTCTTCAAAAGAAAATGCCATTGTAGTCAGGTTTTTATAACCCTAGCACATATCTCTTCTCTTTGCCAACTATTAGCATGGAATCAGTGTTTATAGCATGTAATTATTCAATGAAGAAACAAAAAATTCACAGAGAGAAGATGCTGACAATTATAGTGAAGAGAGAGGGAGGGGCACATTTAACGTTAGACTCTGAACCAGTATGTTATCTTTTACATCACCTAGCTGTCTCTATCTGAAAAGGATAATGGATCCATTCAAGAATATTTCCATGGCACCATGCCCTAAAACTGTACATGATCCAGGAATACCATGGCTAGGTCTATATCCCAAAAAGATTAAAAAAGGAAAAGGATCTAAATGTACAAAAATATTTATAAGAGCTCTTTTTATGATAGCAAAGAACTGGAAATTGAGAGAATTGAGTTGTCATATGGAATTGTAATGGAATGTTGGTGATATAATGGAAATAGAATATTATTGTTCTGTAAGAAATGATGAGCAAGATAATTTCAGAAAAACCTAGGAAGCCTTATATGACCTGATAGAAAGTGAAATGAATGGGAACAGGAGAACAAGGTACATAGTAACAGCCATATTGTACAATGAAGAACTGTGAATGACTTAAATATTGTCAGCAATGCAATGATCCAAGACAATCCCGAAGGACTTACGATGAAAAATGCTATCTGCCTCCAGAAAAAGAACGGATGCTGTCTAAATATAGACTGAAGCATACTGCTTTTCATTTCCTTCTTTCTTTATTTTTATTTTAGTTTTCTTGTACAAAATGAGTAATATGGAAATGTTTTACATGATTGCACTCATATAACCTGTATCAGATTGCTTATCCCCTTAAGGAAAGGGAAGAGGGGGGAGAGAGGGATAGAATTTGAAACTCAAAACTTTTTTAAACTGTTAAAAGTTATTTTCATGTGTAATTAGGATAAAAAAATATTCTTTTTTCCAAAAGAACATTTCCATGGAAAAAGACACATATGTATGTAGTACCTGACATGGATGCTGTAACAGTTTTCACCTGGGATGCTACAGCACAGAATAATATGAATAAATATTAGAAGAACACATTCTTTATAGTTTATAATGTGGCAAAAATAGGAAGTAACACATCCAAAAAAAACCATAAACCTAAGTGGAGACCGCATACTGACAACCCAAACGATAACTGGGTCAAAGACCAAAACACAGAAACAGTAACTATGTTTGAGATTGGTAACGATTATACAACTTACCCAAATTTTGCAGACGCAGCTAAATCATTCCTCAGAGAAAAAGTGGTGTCTCTGAAAACACACATTAAGAAAATAGAAAGATGGGATTGATGAACCTAAAATACAGTTGTAGAAACAGCAAAACCACAAATAAATACACCCAAAATGAACACCAAAAGGATATCCTGAAAATTAAAGAAGATATACTTGAAAGATCAAGCAAGGATACTATGGAATCGAATTGTTTCTGACATTCTGGACTTTGTTGCCACCTTCAGCTGCCTTCTCACCTTGGAATATCCCTCTGCCCCTGTGGACCCCTTCTTCCATTGGTGAATTCCTCCCAGAACCTCCATTTTCTTTCTATATTTTTGAAGGTACTCCCCCATTTCCTTTATGTTTTCCTTTTGTCAGCCTATACTTGTGCATAATATGTTCTAATTATCTTTTTTTCTTTTGGTTTTGCTGTGATTTTACTGTGTTCATTTGCTACTTTATTAATTTGATTTTCCACTCTTCTTTTTAATCATTTTAGCTGAGACTTTATCAATTTTATTCGTCTTTCCAAAAAGCTAGATTTTAGTCATACTTACTCATTTGGGGGGGGCTTCCACTTATCTTCCCGTCCTCTAATTTTTAGTATCTCTTCCTGTGTGCTTATTTTAGATTTATTTCATGGTTTTCTAAAAGCATATTGAGTTTGTTGATCTTCTCTGATTGTAAGGATATTATGTTCTGCCTAAGAACTGATTTAACTGCATCCCAGAAATTTTGTTATGTTGTTTTATCATCACTTTCTTTTTATCATTATTATATGTTTCTATGTGGGGCAGCTAGGTGGCACAGGGAGTAGAGCACCGGCCCCGGAGTCAAGATGACCTGAGTTCAAATCCAGCCTCAGACACGTGACACGTGTACTAGCTGTGTGACCTTGGGCAATTCACTTAACCCCAATTGGCCTGCCAAAAAAAAATGTTTCTATGATTTGTTTTTTGACCCATTTCATTGTTAAGTCACCTTTTGGATCTGTATCTTTTATTCTTGTTCCTTGAAATAATTTCTATTCTGAATATATTATGATCCATAAAGCATGTAGAACCTATTTCTGACTTCTTACATCTGTTTGCAATATCCTTATACCCAGTATATGGTCAGTATTTTTTAAAGTTTCATATGGTGTGGAGCATGCATATCCTTTGACAATCCTGCTTAGAATATGCAAAAAAAAAATTAACTTTAGTTTCTCCAGAAATTCTTTGTTCCATATTTTCCCTTTGTTTATTTTTCTATTAGACTTATCCAAAACTGGTTAGTTATTGTCCTTCATTCTCAAAGAGGACCGAAATGACATCACTATGTTGGAGTCAAAGTACAGTGTGTCCAACTGTGGCTGATCAGACTATTACAAGCTTGGAATACTCTACCACAGATTGGGCAATAAAAGTCCACATGAACATTTGGAGTAGAGACATCTCTAAATTTGCACATCACACATTTCTTTTGAGCTACTTCTCTTCTGCTTTGCTCATAGGGTACAGCATCTTCTTTGATATGAGCATGCCATGCTGGGCAGTCCTGAGCCAGTGTCTCCTGTACAACTGATTGCAAAGTTCTTCAGAGAAACTTTGAGACTGTTCTTGTATGGCTTCTTCTAACCTCTATGTGGGTGATTGCTTTGTGTGAGTTCTCCATAAAATAGTCTTTTGGGCAAGCATATGTTTGTCATTCAAACAATGTGACCAGCCCATCATAGTTGCGCTCTCTGCAGTAGAGGTTAAATGCTTGGCAATCCAGCTTGAAAGAGGACCTCGATGTCCAGTACTTTCTCTTCAGAATCTTCCTTAGGCAATTCAAATTGAAGTGATTCAATTTTCTGGCATGATACTGGTAGACTATCCGAGTTTCATAGGCATACACTGAGGTCATCACAAAGGCCCTGTCAGTCTTCAGTTTGGTAGGCAATCTAACACCTCTTCTCTCCCATACTTTTCCTTCAGAATCTCCCAAACACTGAGCTAGCTCTTACTAAAGTCTCCTGTCACTACACTTATCGTCTATGTGTTCTTCAAGCTCAGATACCGTTTCCTTTATGAATTTTAATGCTAAGGCATTTGGAGTGTATAAATTTGTTACTGATACAGATTTGTCATGGTAGTTCCTTTCAGCATAATATAGTTTCCTTGTTTATTTTTTTTTAATTTTTTGAATGTTTGTTTTTGCTTTGTTTGACAGCATGATGGCAACTTTTTGCGGACAAGAGCACATTGCCTTCATTTGATACATACTAATTTTTCCCAATCACTTCAGTTTTATTTTTTATACATCTTTGTTATTTAAATGCATTTCTTGTAAGCATCAGATGTGGGGATGGGGAGGGGTTATCCAATCTGTCATTCTTTTTCATTGTATTGGACTGTTTAATCCATTGACATTTCAAGTTATAAGACTTAGGTTTATGTTTTCTCCAGCTGTATCTCAATTGGGCATGGGGAGGGTATGAACTCTTCTGTTACAAATATGGTATAAAGTTCCTTTGGTTACTTTAATCTTTTTTAGGGTGGCCTGATGTCAGTGACTCTCCTTCTCTCATCTCAGATCCCCAGTTCTCATCTGTTGGCCCTTTTCTTCGAGTTTAGTGTATTAGTTCCTCTCTCCTGATTTTATCTAGTTATATATTTGTTCCCCTTCTTTCCTCTCAGTCAAGTAGATTTCCCTCTTCCTCTTTTCCTTCGGCTAGTCCAGTTCATTAGGTTTTTTTTTTTGTTTTTTTGCACATTCTCTCATTGTCATCATTATTCTTCTTTTTCTGTTTAATTTAGATCCTCACTTCAGATTCATGATCCCTATAATCATCTGGTATCTTTTGTCTTTTTTTTTGTTTTTGTTTATCTGTTGTCTTTTCTCTGTATTCTTCATACAATTAGAGCTTCCAAGGTATCTATTCCAGTCTCTTCCCTCTATGCACTTTCTGCCACTGCCTTGTAGGGCTTATCCCATGGATTCATCTTTTCCATTGTGCCTCACTCTCACAACATTACCACTCATTGCAAGTGTCAGAGAGGACATTGCCCCCATGGTAAGGCCCTTTCTGCACCTCAGAGCTATACTCTCCCCTGGTGTCCTTTTTTCTACATTTTCCCGAAAATTTCCTCCCAGTGTACATGCTTTTCCACTCTTCCTGGTGGCAGCTATGCCCAAAGATTCCAACTCTCCCCTCCCAGAACAAATATATTTTTCAGGCATCAAATCCCCCAGGGTTCAACCAGGGTGAAGAGTTCATTTCCCTTCACCCTTTGGAGTATTTATCAGTGTAATTCCCTCCCAACTCCAAAGTAAGGTCTCCTTCCTTTCTCCCATTTCTAATCTTTTCTTCCTGCTTCTCCTCACCTACTCCCCTGTAGGCTCTTCTCTTTCTGAGACACCATTTCATGCAGCCTTCTCCTAAATGCTACCCCTTGATTTGACCTGGGCACATCACTCACTCCTCTCTATCCTCTTGCTCTCCTCCTTCCCCTTTATGTACTCTCTCAAATTGTGATATAGCCCCACAAAAGAAGCATTCACCTATTGGCAGGGTTTTACCAGGTTCTGTCCATAATTCCCCCATTCACCTCTTTACTATCACCACTACCAGATTTCCTTCTTTACTCCTGTCTCCTTGTATATGTTTAGAAAGAAGATACTTGCTGAACTTTCTGTTGTCAGGCTGTCGTCTCTGTATTTGCCTGCTTCATCTATCCATTCTTGCATTTCTGATGTTTAAGGTATTCAAGAAGCAAATAATCTCTTCTGTTGTGGTTTTCTTTTCAAATTTTTCTTTATTATTGAACATCCATCCTTAATTCTGAATGGTTAAGCCCGAATTTGCAGGATGGTCAGCCTAGACTGTATTCTGAGCTGCATTGCTCTTTGGAATACATTATTCCTTTCCTTCCTCTTTTTTCTAGTGTGTGCAGAATAGTTTTACATTACTGAAATGGTCTTAGACATCCTTAGGTATGTAGAGCAATCCCAGAATCTCACAGAGTTTAAAGGATCTTTAGTCAAAGCCACACATGAACAAGACTCCTTTCTTCAGTGAACTAGACAAGTTTTCATCTAGCATTTCCTGGACAGCTTCCAGTAAAAATGATTCTACCACTTACCAAGGTTGCCCATGCAACTTACACCAATTGACCTGGTTCTGTCCTCTGATGCCAGCAATAGCAAGTCTACTCGCTCTGTCACATAATAGCCCTGAAGATGATTGTGTAAAAGAGAAAGTCTGCCCCACACTAGTAAAACAGGAGATTTGGACTTCCCAATTGAATCAATCAATCAAAGGTGTAAAATACTGTCAAAAGGTATGAACAACTCCTAAATAGTTCTATTGAATTAGTTAACCAACTAACCAAAGGTATAGAATAGGTACAAAAAAGTCCTTAATCCATTTGCAAGGACTGAAATGTTTTGAGCTATTGAATAAATTGAGATTGTACTGAACTATCCTTCTGGTAAACCCTGTGGAGTTCTTGTTTTTCATTTAGCAGCTTCTGAATTTCCCCATCAAACCAGTCTTAGTGTTTACAGGTGTTCTGGCCTAAATGAGAAAATGCGGTGCTGTATACCAAATCTCTGACAGCTGCCCACTCCTCTTCTGCTCCGCTGTTGCCAACTGTGTGTTGGCTCAACTCTCCCTCCAAGTTAGCAACAAACTGTTCCCACTCAGAGAAGACGTCTAATTTGTTTAAATCTTCTGGTAATCATTTTGCCTTGAAAACGCCACTTTTGTTGAATGTGAATATTTAGCTTGCAGCGGATAAATCTATGATCAGTCCAGAACTCTTTACCACACATAGCCTTAGTCATTCCTACATCCTGTCTCTTCTCCTTACAATCACATAGTCTATTAAATGCCAATGTTTGCTGTGAGGGTGCACGATGTTTTCAGTCATGTTGTCAAATGCTTTCAATGAGGATGAAGACAGCATCAAGGTGCATTGGCAACTAAGGCGGAACTTTCTTACTGTTTTAGAATGATAAATTAATTAAGTCTCTTTGATTGAGCCTTACTAGGTGCAAATCCTCAGGCCCAAACCGTGGGCGTGAATCCCCCAGGGCCCTAAGGGGAGTGGCTAAGACCAGAGCCAATAGTAGAAGCCTAAGTTCTGGTCAATCAGATGATGTTTTATGACTGCTAAAAAGTGAGTAAAAAGAGAGAAGAGAGTTATTTGCTTGAGGCTCTCATTCCTGGAGGAGTGTTGGTGTAGGACTGTGGGCAGTCACTGTAAGAACCTCCCATCAACCCAGATGTTGATGGTTTCTTGGTAACTATGAATTGCTTTTGGTCTGCATATAATGTATGTTTGTAATTTGTATGTATTTGCTCTGAAGTTCAGGGTGCTGGCTTTTTCCCCTGAACTAAGTGAATGATATATGTATATGTTGGATTAAAGTAAGATTGTTAACCCCTTAAGGTTACTTTCCTTAGTAAAGCAGATCAAAGAACCTATGCTGGCAGTGTTCTCGTTGTTGGGGTTGTATTGGTCTTTCACCCCCAAAACAGCTGCTAGCTGAATTCTTGCAGCACAAGGTCAGCTACCACACTGAAGGTAAATTCTTCAACTTGAAAAGTCTACAAGCCAAGAGCAAAGTGGAGGGAGTATTGGTGCATGATTTTCTGTTTCCAGATGATTGCTCACTCAATAGAACCTCTGAACCTGAGATGCAGCAAAGGATGGATCAATTCTCTACTACTTGTGCTCATTTTGGCCTAACAATTAACAACAAGAAAACACAGGTGCTACGTCAGCCACCACCACGCCATCCTCACATAGAACCATCAGTTACAGCAAATGGAAAAGTTTTGAATGCTGTGGATAAGTTCACTTACCTTAGTAGTATACTTTCCAGGGATCTATGCATTGATAGTAACGTTGACACACACATTGCCAGAGCTAGCTCAGTGTTTGGAAGGCTCCAAAGGAAAGTGTGGGAGAGAAGAGGTATTAGACTGACTACCAAACAGAAGGTCTACAGAGCTGTGGTGCTGACCTCATTGTTGTTTGCCTGTGAAAACCTGGACAGTCTACCGGCTCCATGCCAGGAAACTGAATTGCTTCTATTTGAATTGTCTTAGGAAGATTCTGAAGATCACCGGGCAGGATGAGGGACCAGACACTGAGGGCCTTACTCAAATTAAATTGCCAAGCATTCAAACTCTGGTTCAAAGAGTGCAGCTCCGATGGGCTGGTACATTGTTTGAATGCAAAATGTGCACTTGCCAAAAAGAATATTTCATGGAGACCTTGCATATGACTCGTGTCGTGGTCAGAAGAAACTACACAAGAACACTCTCAAGGTCTCTCCTAAGAACTTTGGAATTGATTGACATGGGACAAACTGGCCCGGGACCTCTCAGCCTGGCGTGCCCACATCAGAGGAGGTGCTGCGCTCTGTGAGCAAAGCAGAACTGAGACAGCTCAAAGGAAATGCAGGATGTGCAAGTTTGGAGCATCCACCCCAAATGTTCACATGCACTGTTGGTGCTCAACCTGTGGTAAAGCATTCCAAGTTCATGTTGGTCTGATCAGCCACAGTCAGACAAATTGTAACATGACTCTAGCATAATGAGGCCGTTTTGGTCTTCTTCGAGAACAAAAGACAACAACCAACCAACCAACCAAATTGAGACTAGGCTATGCAGTAAGAATACTAGGATTCACTGAAGAAAAATCACCATATCCTAGGGGGATTAGAGGAAACGGCAACCCAGTTCAAAATCCAATGTGCCAATAGCAGGCAAGCCTAATGGTGGAATAGTTCCAGCCAAGTCCTTGAGAGGAAATCACCTGAGCAGGGATAGGACAGAGTATCTTCCCCTTCCCCTCCCTTGATTAGAAGAAAACCCTTAGAACATCAAAGCTCAGAAGATTTGGATATCCCCAGAACAATAGCAGCAGAACACAGCTTGTCCATCAGAAGCAAAAGGCAAATGGACACAGCAAGGAAAGACAGCTTCAAAACCCTACAAGTTTACTAACCCTCACAACTCAGCAAAAAGCTATACTTGAAGGGAACTTCCTGAGGACTCAACAAAGGAAGAAAAAGGACTTCCAACTAACCAGGAGCTATGAGTTACTGCCTTGTCATATGTACTCTCTAAACTTAAGCCCGCTCAGCCCCAGACTCTGTCCTTGTGAGAGAGTGTACTTATGAGAGAATGCACCCCAGAATTAAGGAAGATGCTGTACTTTAGTCTGTGTTACACCTTCTCAGGAACTCTTTCTTTGTAAATGTAATTGATACTAGGAAGATATCAAATGGTTAAATGATATTGGAAAACTCTAGGGTCATCAAAACATGGGTCATCATATGGGGACTCACATGTGATAATATTAGAAGCCACAACCACTCAGAGTTACCCCTAGAACCAAAAGGGGAGAAGTACTAGTTTCCCTCTGGGAATTTAACCTGTTAATCCAGTAAGAGCTAGAAAAGTGAGTTGAGGTGTAGTTCATGTTCAGGGAACACTACTCTGGTATGAGGGCTGCTTTTGACTTTTGGTGTTCACTTGTTCCGTCTAACTTCCACCTGTAGCTCCAAGAAGCTGTATCATGCACAGCAGCCACACCCCAGCAAACCATTTCTGCTGGTGGGCTGAACCAAGCTGAGGATAACTGAGGGGTTTCAAACCCATTGAGGAATTAGTGAGGTGTCCACCCCAAGTATGAGAAGACTTCCACTGGTGGCATGGTTGGTAAAGAACAATGTCCTAACAGCTGAAGGCAGCTGAAGCAAATGCTGTGGAGCTTTTAGAGCCTGTTAGACATCTTAAGGCCAAGGCCATCCACTGCACCTTGAGCCATAACCAGTTGTCTTGACTCTGTCCTGCCACTGGACTTTGATGACTCTGGAGGAGAAAGTGAGGCCAACAACTTCATTCAACTCTGCCTCACTTAAATCCAATTTACTCATAAATTAAAAGACATCACCCATACCAATTTACCATTTTTACCTGCCTCACAGTCCTGTGGCAATAGGCAAGTGATGAAACAGCAGGTACAGATACACTGGGAGCTGTAGTCAGAACCCTACACATAGATGGCCAAGGCCACAATGTCATCTTTTCCTATGCCATAGCAATATTCCCACCTTACACTGTCTAGTTATTTTAAATATTCTAAAACAATTTTCAGTAATATGACTGATATATATATGGGAGTTTCTCTATTTTTCTCTTTAGATTAAATCTATTTTAGCTTTAACATTTCTGAGATCATGATTACTACTCCTTTTTTTCCTAATAAATTCTACTCTTTTAAATTTATTTTTATTAATTAATTAAATTTTTTACTTTACATCATTCAGTTCCACAAGTTTTTGAGTTCCAAATTTTTTTCCCCTGCCTCTCCCTCCCTCCCCCAGGATGGCCTGTAATCTGATATAGGGTCCACATATACCTTAATATTAAAATTCTTTTCCCAATAATCACATTGTAAAGAAGAATTATAACCAATGAAAAAAACCATGAGAAAGATGTAACGAAACCAAAATTTAAAAAGAGAGAGCAAATAGTTTCCTTCAATGTGCATTAAGATTTTGTAATTCTTTCTCTGGATATGGATAGCCTTTTCCATCATGAATCTTTTGGAGCTGTCTTATAACCTTGCACCATTGAGAATAGCCAAGACTATAAAAATTAGTCATCACAGAAGCAATGTGTCTCTAGTTGTGTACAACGTTCTCCTGATTCTGCTCCCTTCACTCATAATCAGACCATATAAGACTCTCCAGGTTCTTATGAAGTAAATCTGCTACTCATTTCTTGTAGCACAATAGTATTCCATTACATTCACATACCACAATTTGTTTAGCCATTCCCCAATTGAAGGGCATCTCCTTGATTTCTAATTCTTTGCCACCACAAAAATGCCTGCTATAAATATTTGTGTACATTCGTGTCCTTTTCCCCCTTGTATGATCTCTTTGGGATATAGATCTAGAAGTGGTATTGCTAGGTCAAAGGGTATGCACATTTTTATGGCCCTTTGGGCATAGTTCCAAATTGCTCTCCAGAATGGCTGGATCAGTTCACAACTCCACCAACAATACAATAGACTTCCAATTTTCCCACATCTTCTCCAGCATTTGTCATTTTCCTGTTTTGACATGTCAGCCAATCTCACAGGAGAGATGTGGTACCTGAGTTATTTTGATTTGCATTTCTCTAATCAATAGTGATTTAGAGCATTTTTCTATGACTATAGATAGCTTTAATTTCTTCCTCTGAAAACTGCCTGTTCATATCCTTTGACCATTTATCAGTTGGGGAATGACTTCTATTCTTATAAATTTGACTCAGGTCCTTGTATATTTTAGACATAAGGCCCTTGTCTGAGAAACTGGTTGTAAAAATTCTTTTCCAATTTTCTGCTTCCCCCCAATCTTGATTGCATTGGCTTTGTTTGTACAAAAACTTTTTACTTTAATGTAATCAAAATTATCCATTTTGCATTTTGTAATGCTCTCCATCTCTTTTTTCATCATAAATCCTCCCCTTCTCCATAAGTCTGACAGGCAAACCATTCCCTTCTCTCCCAAAGTGCTTTTAGTATCAGCCTTTCTATCTAAGTTGTGAACCCATGTTGACTTTATTTTGGTGTATGGAGCAAATCAGCAGAAATGGTTTACTGGTATGTGGCTGCTGTGCATCTTCAGTACATAGAGATATTGGTCTATGCCCAATTTCTGCCATGCTATTTTCTAGTTTTCTCAGCAGTTTTTGTCAAACGGTGAGTTCTTATCCCAGAAAAAAGACTTTTCGGGTTTGTTAAAGAGTAGATTACTATAGTCATTGACTACTGCGTCTTGTGTACCTATCCTATTCCACTGACCCACCACTCTATTTCTTAGCCAGTACCAGGTAGTTTTGATGACTGCTGCTTCACAGTACAGTTTAATATCTGGTATGGCTGGGCCGCCTTCCCTAGCATTTCTTTTCATTAATTCCCTTGACATTGGATCTTTTGTTCTTCCAGATCAATTTTGTTATTATTTTATCTAACTCTATAAAATAATTTTGATAGTTTGATTGGCATGGCACTAAATAAGTAAATTAATTTAGGTAAAATTGTGATTTTTGTTATATTAGTTCAGCCTAACCATGAGCAACTGATGGTTTTTTTTTTCATTTATTTAGATCTGACTTTGTGTGAGAAATGTTTTGCAGTTGTGTTCATATAGTTCCTGGGTTTGTCTTGGCAGGTGAAAAATTCTACTCATGATCTTTATTTTATATTTGCACGTATTTTATTTCCTATCCCTCCTGACTCCTCTGCTGTACTTTTACCCACTAGCTTGCCCTACTATTACTTATGCTACCACCCGTCTAAGGATCTGTCCCTCATTCTCTTCCTCCCACTCCACTTTTCCTTTTCCCCTCTTGTTTTTATTTGAATTTAGATGACTATCATAGGCTTCCAAATATTTATGACCCAATATATGTGTTCCAAAAATATATATAGTATATATATATGTATGCATATATATTCAATTCCCGTTCACCTAGACACTTTCTATACTCTGTTATCCAATTCCTTCACCCTTTTATTTGTTCATAAATGTAAATTTTTACTCCTTTCTAAATGTATATATTGCTCTGTCTTTAATGCAGATGTGATGTCAGTAGAGTTCCCTCTAAAAATCCATCCCTTGTCTTCTCCCCCATCTAACCCCTTGACCTTTTGTTTCTTTCAGAATTTAGAAGATTTTTATACCATTGCTGACATATACGCGTTGTCCCCTCTTTAGCACATTGCCTATGAGAATAGGGTTCCAGAACTATCGGACATCCTAAACATCTAATTGCTCTGTATCACTTTTTCGTCTCGCACCTCATTTGTATAAGATAATTGCTCTTCTTACCTTTTCCTAGATGGTAATACTTTTTAGAATCACATCATACTCAGCTCTTTGCTAATTTTTCTTTTGAACTACCCAATTACTAATTACAATCTTACACAGTTTACATTTCCTTGTACGAAAATAAGTCTGTCCTTATTGAGTGATTATAATTAGTCCTGGATGTTTATCTTATATTTGTCTTAGATCTTATATGTCAAATTTTCTATTGAATTCAGGTCTTTTTGTAATAAAATCCTGAAAATCTGGCAATTCATTGAATGTACATTTCTTCCATTCAGGATTATGCTTAACTTTGCCGGGTATGATATTTGTGGATACAACCCCAATTCTTTTGCTCTTTGATATAGAGTGTTCCAAGACCTGCAGTCTTTTAGTGTGGCTGCTGCTAGGTCTTGTGTGATTCCGATTGTGGCTCTGTCATATCCAAATAAGTTTTTCTTCTTTCTCATATTTTGTCCTCGAGCTAGAGGCTTCAAACTTTGACTATGATATTCCTGGAGGTTTTCTTTATAAGGATCTTTTTCAGGTGGTAATTGATCATTTTTTTCCATTTCTACTTTCCCCTCTTATTCTTCAAGACAATTTTCTTTAATTATTTCTTACATTATTATATGTGGATTATTTTTATCATACCTTTCAGGTAGCCTGATTATTCTTTGTTTTCTCTTCTTAATCTTTCTCTTCAGATCCATAGTTTATCTTAAGAGATGTTTCACATTCTCTATTTTTTCATTCATTATATTTCGTTTTATTATTTCTTGGTCTCTTATAACTTCGCTGGCTTCCCCTTGCCCAATTATAACTTTCAAGGAGTGATTTTCTTCCTTAAGATTCTCTTCTTCCAGTTCCTTAATTTTCTTTCCATAATCTCATTTATCTTGGATTATACTTAGTATTTTTTTTTAATTTTTCATCAGTCTCATTTGATTTTTAAAGTCTTTTTTAGTTCTTCTATAAATTCTGTTTGGGCAGGTGACCGTTCGACATTACTCTTTTTGGTAGGAGAAGATTTTGTTTCAATATGCTCCTCTGAAGATGAACCCCAGTCTTCTCTACTCCCACAGTAGCTTGCTATAGTTGCGTTATTTCTCCTTTGCCTGATCTTTATTTTTATTTATAGCAACTTTTCTTTGTAATCACTTCTAGTTCTGTGGCATGGGGGATGGTGCCTTTGACCTCAGGTCCTCCTTAAGTTTTTCCCTCTGGCCTGGAACCAAAACCAAGAACTCCACCCTCCTGTAAGTGCAAACAGCCAGCAGCATTCCCACCCCACTGCTTTGGAACTCACCTGGCATGTGCTGGTTCCTCTTCACTCAAGGCTGAGTCTCAGCAGCACAGCTGGACCTGACATCCCTTCAGCAGAGGTTTCCTCAATCTTCCTCTGCTCAGATGCCCAACTCACTAACTACACTGTTCAGGAGGTGAAAATTCCTGTGGCTGTGACAGAGGCTACCTCCCACCCCAGGGAGCCCCAGGGTTCACTGCTTACTGTTTCAGTGGAACTAGCCTGGAGGTGTTTACATTTCACATACTTCCTTCTGATCTTATTCTGTTGTCCCAGGAGAACTACTCTTCTACCCCAATCCTTTTTTATTATTTTTTACCATTTACATTCACCCCGAAGCACTGTTTTGCCTTATTTGTGGGGGAAATCTGGAGAGCTTGGAATTTTCTCATCTACTCTGTCATCTTCCCAGAATCCTTTCTATTAACTTTCTTGATTGACACATCACACTGATGACTCATACCGACAGGACAAAAGGACAGGACAAAAAGGATCAGATCTTTTTCAGACAAAATCTTATGGAGCTAGACCAGTCACATCTTTTTCGGGTCATTTTAGTTTTTTATATTTGGTGGGAGACAGGTTTTCACTGTCCAGAAGAAAGAACAGCAGCAAAGGGCTTGGTTCCTGGTAGACTTACAAATAACAAAGGAAGGAATGGGGGCCAGCTGAGGGTGGGACAATGACCCTGACCTCTTACCTTATTTTTGCTCCTGCTAATGCATCACAGGACAGAAACGCTCTGCAACACCCTTAAAAGATGGTCTTCTCTCTCTGAATCTTCACTTACAAAGGACCTGAACTTATGTTGGCATGCTAATTCCAAACGATCTAGGGACAGAGTTGCCCTTCTTGTCTCCAAGCCTCCATATAACACTTTTCTTTTGCTTTTGATCTTGGCAGTTTCCAGAATGGTTTTTCAGAAAGGAAAGAGAAGAAGGAAGGAAGGAGGGAGGGAGGGAAGGATTAACCATCTCCTATGTCCCAGGTACCAGACTAAGCACTTTTTAAGTGTTATATCATTTTTTATCACAACTAACCCGGCAGGTAAGTGCTCCTATTATCCCCACTTTGTAGCTGAGGAAACTGAGGAAGATGGAGATTAAGTGACTTACCCAGGGTCACACAGCTAGTAAGTGTCTGAAGCTAGATTTTAACTCATTTCCTCCTGCTCCAGACACAGTGCTCTATCAACTGTGCCACCTAATTCTATGGTGTAGGACTCTCCTTAGGAGTTGAAGTGGGAGTTACAAGGCATTTTCTTGACTATATTGGATATGTCAGATACTGAAGCAGCTACGTGGCCCAGTGAATAGAGTGCAAGACCTGGAGTCAAGAAGGCCTTAGTTTAAATCTGGCCTCATATGCTCACTAGCTGTGAGACCCTGGGGAAATCATTTAGCCTCAGTTTACCTTAACTCACTGAAGAAGGAAATGGAAAACCATTCTTTGCCAGGAAAATCCAATATGGGGTCACAAAGAGGCATGACTGAATGACAACAAAATGTAAGATAGTTGTAAAGGACAATGAATAAATAACAGATCCAGGTAGTCATGCAAATAGACAATCTTGGCATGGCACACTACAGCTGACTTTTGTCTGGCAGCCTTTCATTAAGTATGATGGCTCATAATCCCAGCATCTCTTGGATAAAATCAATGCAATCTTGCCCTGGTCAGAAAGAGGCTTTCTAGTCATTGACCTTTAGCAGATGAGATCCTGGAAGATCATCAGATATCCCTGTAGAAATTAATCCCAGAAGCGAGCAACAGAAAGGAGCAGTGACTTCAAAGACCAACAGACCAGTATCCCCAAAAAGGCAATGGATCCAGGAGGGAGCAGAGATACCTCTCACCAAAGACCAAGCACTCAGAGGAGGACAGAGATGTTATACCCACTAGGTATATCAGCTAACAGCATGATAACCCCCCCCAAAGGACATATCTATTCCTGCAGGCCTAAGGGTATAAGGGATCCCTTCAACATGTGTTCCTTGAGCACATAGGATCATGACATGACTTGTTAAATGGATGTTTTCTGGCCAATCCAGCTGTCTCTGTGTGTACCCTCCATCCTTGTCTCCTAGCCCTTCATATGTATTCCCTAGATACCATGTCCTGTGTTGGTATCTGTGTGTTTGTGTGCGTGTGTGTGTGTGTGTGTGTGTGTGTATGTGTATGTATGCTTTCCTCCTTATTACAACCTGTGGAAGAGTAAACTCAGTGTACTCAATGTGGTATGCATATAAGGAGAGGAAGGAATCTTTTCTTGACACTTAATTTTTTATGGCATTGAATAAAATATCATTGAAAAAGCAATCTGTCCAGGAGATGATTGGTAAAAGTATCCACTCTAGTGGAGACTCATAAGCCATGTTTTTGTGTGGACACTGACATCTACCCTACTACCTCTCATCCCAAGTGCACTGAATCTTGGGTATGTTTTGGTGGGGAAGGCTGGGGTAAGATGAGATTCTCCAGATGCCACGCATTTTTTCCTATTAAATTTCACTTTATTTGATTCATCCCAGTGCTCTACCCTGTCAAGATCTTTTTAAATCCATTGGGTTGAATCTAATAAGATGAAATTAAATACAAAATCCTACACCTGGGAACCAAAACAGTAGTTCATAAATATAGGAAGGAGGCAGAATCAAGTGTGTCTAGAAAGAAAGGGGTGTGTCTAGGAAACATTGAGGCTTTATGGACTATAAGCTCAGAATGAATTAGTAGGGGAAGAGGTCAGCCAAAACCAGCTCTGAGAAAAGTGTCAGATAGGGAGTTTGACTAAACCAGAACAGCTACCAATCCATAAGACAAGTTTCCTTAACTGAGATCAGGGAGAGCAGAAAGCTAATTGTGGAACAAAATGTCAACAACTTTCTCTTGACTTTTAGTATAAATACAGACCAGGAAATCTGAGCCTACTAACCTAAGCTAAAAAAGAAATAACATACCTATCCAATGCTGTGTAAATGACAGGAGGAGTCATTAAACAACACAAGCAGACAGAGTCACTGTATAGAAATTGTTGAATTTAGTGTATCTGTCTGTGGAATGGAAGGAGCCACCTCATGAGTTCCTTTCAGATGGGAATGAGTGAGCAATAATGTAGGGATGGCATAAAGCCCTCGTGTTTCTCTCCAGGGTCCTTCAGGCTCAGACTGAAATTCTTCTGCTCAGGACACCAAGAACATGATTTCTATGGATGTGCTCTTGGGTATTGCCTTCTTCTTCCAGACAGGAATTGGGGTTTTGGGAAACTTCTTCCTGATTTATCTCTTCAGCTTCCTTTTCTTCACTGGCCAGAGGCTGAGGCCCATAGATCTGATTCTCATTCAGCTGGCTTTGGCCAACTCGTTGGTGCTTCTCTCCAGGGGCTTCTTTCAGGGCTTGGCAGCTTTGGGTCTGAAGAATGTTCTGGATGACACTGGCTGTAAAATTGTCTTCTACCTTCACAGAGTAGCTCGTGGGCTTTCCCTCAGCATAACCTGCCTCCTGAGTGGTTTTCAGGCCATCATCATCAGTCCCCACAATCCCAGGTGGATAAAGCTTAAAGCCAGAGTCCCAAGATACATTATGCCCTCTATTCTCCTCTCCTGGATTTTCCACATGCTGCAAAATATTCCTATTTTTAAGAATCTTATAGGACCAAGGGGCACTGGAAATACCTCAGAAACAAATGAGTATGTATACTGCTCCTTTAATGTCACTACTGATATTAGTGCCTCAGTCCATGCTCTTGTGTTCTCCCTCCCTGATGCTGTGTGCATGTTCTTTATTAGCTTTACCACTGGCTACAAGGTTTATCTCCTGTACAAGCACCACAAGAGAGTTCAGCAGGTTCACGCTGACAGCTCTACCCGTAGAGCCTTCCCTGAGACCAGAGCCACCCAAATGATCCTACTGCTGGTGGGCACCTTTGTCACTTTTTATTTACTCAATTGCATATTGGCAGGAATTATGCATTCAATGACACGTAAACCCTGGCTGG
>CM053622.1:818349777-818384988 GCA_028646595.1 Phalanger gymnotis
GGCTACAAGGTTTATCTCCTGTACAAGCACCACAAGAGAGTTCAGCAGGTTCACGCTGACAGCTCTACCCGTAGAGCCTTCCCTGAGACCAGAGCCACCCAAATGATCCTACTGCTGGTGGGCACCTTTGTCACTTTTTATTTACTCAATTGCATATTGGCAGGAATTATGCATTCAATGACACGTAAACCCTGGCTGGTGCATGGCTCTGCCTTCTTGGCTGCCTGTTTTCCAATGGTTAGCCCCTTTGTGCTGACCAGCAGTGACCCACAAATCCTGAGGTACTACAGTGCTGTCCATGGTAGAAAGAGCCCACATACTCAATGACTCTGGTAATACTCAGTCCCTGAAATCTTCCCAGGCTCTTGTCAAAGAGGAAAAATCATTGGAAAGCCTTCAGCTAGAAGTGTCAAAACAGATCCAGAATACTCATATAGCTTTTTGGACTAGCTCAAAAAATAAAACTGGGGATCCATTAAAGGCACTGGTAATGGAGTCAGGGCTGAATTCAAGTAGAAGGCATCTGTGACTACTCTCCCAAGAACCCCAGATAACTAGGTTGGTAAAGGCATAAGACCCTATCTAGTCTAATGTATACCAAATAGGAATACCATTTGCAACACCCATAACCAGTAATCTTCCCTCTTTGACCATCTTCATTTAAGGATCTTCCTCTGTCTCAGTGGGCAGCCTTTACCATTCATTTTAAAATTTCTTCTTTACTGGGTGTGGAGTGAAAACAAAGACTTGCTTGAGCTCTCCCCCAATTCCCTCCAAACACCTCTTAAAATGACTTGGAACAAATTCTAGAGCTACAGAAACCATAAATTGACAGAGCAAAACAAGTCTCCAGCCCAACATGGCCTGGATGGTTGCTGGGAAGGGTCTATCACACCATGCTGGGAGTGAAGCACAGAACAGTGTGCAGCATGCCAGGACCGACCAGGCTGGAGCAGATGGGGCACAGCATGCTTTCTTGAATAATGGCCAGGTAAATGGCTCTCATCCCTCCCTACCTCCATGACCCAGAAAATAGCTTGGGAAAAAGCCTGGAATAGAGGAGCCAAAAGTGGGGCTTCAGTAGCCAAGCAGCTGGAATTCCTGAGTCCTAGAAGGGTGGAGCCAGCAAAGGTCAACACCAGGAACCCAGATGTGCCTTTGCACAGCCAAGGGAAGTGGCAGACATCAGCAGAGCCAACAGATAAGAACACCGGCGCTGAAGAGCAGCAGTAAGGGAAGAGGAGACTTCTGGCAGCCAAATGACCCCTCCCCCACACCACAAGAAACCAGAGGCCATAACACACAGGGCCAGTAACTAGGCTGTCAATTCCCAGAACAAGAAACCTGGGACAGGGCTCCCTGAGCCCCAAAAGCAGAAATCCACTTTAAAGCCAGGAATAAGCTAACCAACATGAAGAACACAAAAAAAACAGGGACCATTGATTCTTTTTATGGAGGCAAAAGATCAAAATACCGATTCAGAAGAGGACAGAATTGATATACCCACATCTGGTATGTCAAAAGGGAATGTGAACTGGTCACAAGCCCAAAAAGCATTCCTGGCAGAGCTAAAAGAGGATTTTAAAAACTAAATCAGGGAGGTAAAAGAAAAAAATGGAAAAAAAATCACTGATAACAAATTTTTAAAAAGGAAAATCGGTGAAATGGCTAAACAGATTCAGAATCTAATTAGAGAAAATGACACCCGAAAGGTAAAATCAACCAATTGGATAAAGAGACTCAAATGCAAGATAAAGACAGCAATTCATTAAAAGTTAGAGTTGAGCAAGTAGAAGCTAATGACTCTATGAGGCATCAAGAAGTATTCAAACAAAATGTAAAGAATGAAAAAAATAGAAAAAAAAAACATGCAATATCTCATTGGAAAAACAACTGACCTGGCAAACAGATCCAGGAGAGACAATGTAAGAATTATTGATCTACAGGAAAGCCAAGATGAAAAAAGAGCCTGGACAGTCCTCAAGGAAAACTGTCCTGAGGTCCTAGAGCCAAAGGGGAAAATAGTCGTTGAAAGAATCCACCAATAACCCCCGAAAGAGATCCCAAATTGAAAACTCCATGAAATATTATAGCCAAATTTCAGAACTATCAACTCAAGGAGAAAATATTGCAAGCAGCCAAAAAGAAACAATTCAAATATCGTGGAACTACAGTCAGGATCCAGCAGGATTTTTCAGCTTCTACATTAAATGACAGGAGAAATTGGAATATGATATTCCAAAAGGCAAAGGAGCTTGGACTACAACCAAGGATTAACTGCCCAGATAAACTGATCATAATTTTTCAGGCAAGGAGATGGACATTCAATGAAATAAGTGATTTCCAGACCTTCCTGCTGAAAAGGCCAGAGCTCAGTGGAAAATTTGATCTTCAAATACAAAACTCAAGAAAGGTAAACAGGGGGGAAAACCCACAAACCTTGTTAATCAGTAAGGGCAAATTGTTTACATCCTTATACAGGATTATATGTACACACACACACACACACACACACACACACACATACAGAGAGAGAGAGTCAATCTTGAGAATGGTACAGTTATTAGATTAGGACAATTGAAAGGGATACACATAGACTATGGGTGTCAGTACAAAATAACAGACATAATGATAAAAAAACATAATTAATAGATGTTAAGGGAAGGTTCTGGGAGAAGAGGTAAGGAGGTAGTAGAAAAAGGTAAATTATGTCATACGAAGAGGCACAAAAACATATTAGAGGGAAAGAATGGAGGGAGAAGAGTAGTATATGAGTTTTACTCTCATCAGATTTGGTTCAAAAAGAGAATAACATACTCTGACAAGTATAGAAATCAAACTTGTCCTGCAGGCAGTAGGAGGCAAAAGGGGAAAGAAAAAGGGGAATAGTCAGAATGGAGGGAAGAAGTAGCAAGGGGAAAATGGTAAAATAAGGGAGGGGAATCAAGGAGAAGGGTAAATTGAGGAAGGCAGTCATCAAAAGTAAAACTCTTTTGAGGAGTGGAATGGAGAAGGGAAAAATAAAAGCATAAAGGAGGGGGGAACAGGATAGAGGAAAAGCCACAGCTTATAATCGTAACTGTGAATTCATGAGATGAACTCTCCCATAAAACAGAGGCAGACAGCAGAGTGGATTAAAAACCATAATGCTACAATATGTTGTTTACAAGAAACAAATTTGAAACAAGGGGATACACATAAAAGTAAAAGACTGGAGCAGAATATATTGTGCTTCAGCTAAAATAAAAAAAGCAGGAGTAGCAATCCTAATCTCAGACAAAGCAAAAGCAAAGATAGATGTAATTAAAAGAGATAAAGAAGGACACTATATCCTGCTAAAAGGCACCATAAACAATGAAGCAATATCATTATTTAACATATGCAGCAAGTGGTATAGCATTAAATTCTTAGAGGAGAAGATAAGGAAGAAATAGACAGAAAAGCCATACTAGTGTGGGACCTCAACCTCCTCCTCTCTGAACTTGATAAATCTAACCTCAAAAATAAATGAGAAAGGAGTCAAGGAGGTGAATAGAATTTTAGATAAGGCTGATATGACAGACATCTGGAGAAAACTGAGTGGAGATAAAAAGGAATGTATTTTTTTTACAGCAGCACATGGCACATATTCAAAAACTGACCATGTACTAGGACACAAAAACCTCACAATCCAGTGCAGAAAGGCAAAAGTAGCCAATGAATCCTTTTCAGATCATCATGCAATAAAAATTAAGGGACTGTGGAAAAAATAAACTAAAAATTAATTGGAAACTAAATAATCTAATCCTAAAGAAACTTATGGGATTCGGCAAAAGCAGTTCTTAGGGGAAGTTTTATATCTCCAAATGCTTACATGAATAAAACAGATGAAAAGGAGATCAATGAAATGGGCATGCAACTGAAAAAGCTAGAAAAAGAACAAATTGAAAATCCCCAATTAAATACCAAATTAGAAATACTGAAAATCAAAAGAGGGATTAATAAAATTGAAATCAAGAAAACTATTGAACTAATAAATAAAACTAAGAGCTGGTTTTATGAAAAGAAACAACAAAATTGACAAACCCTGGGTCAATTTGATTAAAAGAAAGAAGAAAACCAAATTACCAGTATCAAAAATGAAAAGGGTGAATTCACCTCCAATGAAAAGGAAATTAAAACAATCATTAGGAATTATTTTGCCCAATTGTATACCCATAAATTTGATAACCTTAGGGAAATGGATGAATATTTACAAAAATACACTTTGCACAGGTTAACAGAAGAGGAAGTAAATTACCTAAACAACACCATCTCAGAAAAAGAAATTGAGTAAGCCATCAATGAATTCCCTAGGAAAAAAATGTCCAGGGCCACATGGTTTTACATGTGAATTCTATCAAACATTTAAAGAACAATTAATTCTCATGCTTTATAGACTATTTGGGAAAATACGCAAAGATGAAGTCCTATCAAATACTTTTTATGACACAAATATGGTATTAATACCTAAACCAGGAAGTGCCAAAACAGAGAAAGGAAATTGTAGACCAATTTCCCTAATGAATATTGATGCAAAAATTTTAAATAAAATGTTAGCAAAAAGATTGCAGCAACTCATCACCAGAATAATACACTACGACCAGGTAGGATTTATTCCAGGAATACAAGGCTGGTTCAATATTAGGAAAACTATCAGCATAATTGATCATATCAATAACAAAACTAGCAGAAACCATATGATTATCTCAATAGATGCAGAAAAAGTTTTTGACAAAATACAACACCCATTCCTATTAAAAACACTAGAAAGCATAGGAAAAAATGGAGTCTTCCTTAAAATTATAAATAGCATCTACCTAAAACCACCAGCAAGCATTATTTGTAATGGGGATAAGCTAGATGCATTCCCGATAAGATCAGGGGGGAAACAAGGATGTCCGTTATCATGCCTGCTGTTCAATTTGGTACTAGAAATGTTAACTGTAGCAATAAGAGAAGAAAAAGAAATTGAAGGAATTAGAATAGGCAAAGAAGAAACTGAGTTATCACTTTTTGCAGATGATGTGATTTACTTAGAGAATCCTGGAGAATCAAGTGAAAAACTACTTGAAATAATAAAAATCTTTAATAAAGTTTCAGGATATAAAATAAATCCACATAAATCCTCAGCATTCCTATGTATTACTAACAAAGCCCAACAGAAAGAGATAGAAAGAAAAATTCCATTTAAAGTTACTGTAGACACTATAAAATATTTGGAAGTCTACCTGCCAAGGGCCTATATGAACACAATTGCAAAACACTTCTCACACAAATAAAGTCAGATCTAAATGAATGGAATAACATCAGTTGCTCGTGGTTAGGCCAAGCAAATATAAGAAAAATGATGATTTTACCTAAATTAATTCATTTATTCAGCACCATACCAATCGAACTACCAAAAAATTATTTTACAGAGCTGGATAAAATAATAACAAAATTCATCTGGAAGAACAAATGGTACAGAATATCAAGGGAATTAATAAAAAAAAATGCTAAGGAAAGTAGCCTAACCATACCAGATATCAAACTGTACTATAAAGGAGCATTCTTCAGAACTATTTGGTAATGGCTAAGAAATAGAGTGGTGGATCTGTGGAATAGGTTAGGTACACAAGGCCAGTAGTCACCGACTATAGAAAGCTACTCTTTGATAAACACAAAGAATCCAGCTTATGGGCTAAGAATTCACTATTTCATAAAAACTCCTGGGAAAATTGCAAAACGGTATGGCAGAAACTGGGCACAGACCAATATCTTACACCATATATGAAAATAAAGTCAAAATGAGTTTGTGATTTAGAAATAAAGGCTGATACTATAAGCAATTTGGCAGAGCAGGAAATAGTTTTCTTATCAGATCTCTGGGAAAGGGAAGAATTCATGACCCAACAAGAGATAGAGAGCACTACAAAATGCAAAATGGATAATTTTGATTACATCAAACTGGAAAGTTTGGTATAAATAAAGCCAATGAAACAAAGATCAGGAAGGAAGCAGAAAATTGGGAGAAAATCTTTACAACCAGTATCCCCGATAAAGACCTCATTTCTAAAATATACATTGAACAGAGCCAAATTTATAGGAACAATAGCCATTCGCCAATTGAGAAATGGGCAAAGGATATGAACAGGCAGTTTTCAAAGGAAGAAATTAAAGACATCTATAGGCATACAAAAAAAGGCTCTAAATCATTATTGATTAGAGAAATGCAAATCAAAACATCTCTTAGGTACCACATATCTCCTGTCAGATTGGCTAACATGACAAAACAGGAAAATCATAAATGCTGGAGAGGATATGGGAAAATTGGAACATTAATACATTGTTGGTGGAATTGTAAACAGATCCAGCCATTTTGGGGAGCAACTTGGAACTGTGCCCGAAGGGCTATGAAAATGTGCATACCCTTTGACCCAGCAATACCACTCCTAGGGCTATATCCCAAAGAGATCACACAAGTGGGGAAGAGACCTGTATGTACAAAAATATTTATAGCAGCTCTTTTTGTGGTAGCAAAGAACTGGAAATCAAGAGGTGTCCATCAATTGGGGAATGGCTGAACAAATTTTAGTATATGAATGTAATGGAATACTATTGCACTATAAGAAATGGGGAAGATACTGACTTTATAATAACCTGGAAAGACCTACATGAGATGATGCTGAGCAAGAGTTGCAGAAGCAGGAGAAAATTGTACATAACCACAGACATGTTGATTCTGTGATGATTCACTTTGATAGACTTGGCTCTCCTCAGCAATACAAGGCTCAAAGACAGCTCCAAAATTCATGAAGGAAAAAGCTAGCTACATCCAGATAAAGAACTGTAGAGTATGAATGCAGATTGAGGCAAACTATTTGCTCTCTTTTTTTTCTTCTTTTTTGATTTTGTTTCTTCTCTCTCATGGTTCATTCCATTAGTCATAATTCTTTTTTGCAACTTGACTATTGTGTAAATAAGTTTAATGGAAAGGTTTATATAGAATCGATATCAAACTACATGACATCTTGGGGAGGGGAGGGGAAGGGAAGAAAATTTGAAACTCAAGAACATGTAGAACTAAATGCTGTAAACTAAAAATAAAAAATCTAATCAAAAAAAGAAATGATCATGGAAAACTCCCCCTGATATTCTAGAACCAGAGGGTAAAAGAGAAATTGAAAGAATCCACTGATCACCTCTTGAAAAAGATCCTGAAAAGAAAACCCTAGGAATATTGTCGCTAAATTTCAGGGTTACCAGGTCAAGGAGAAAATACTGCAAGCAGGCAGAATGAAACAATTTCAGTATTGTGGAAACACAAACAGGATAACACAAGATCTAGCAGCTTCTACATTAAGGGATCAAAGGGCTTGGAATATGATATTCCAGAGGAAAATGGAGCTGAGATTAAAACCAAGAATCACCTACCCAGCAAAACTGAGTATAATACTTCAGGACAAAAGACAGATTTTCAATGAAATAGAGGACTTTAAAGAATTCTTGATGAAAAGACCAGAGCTGAATAGAAAAATTGACTTTCAAATGTAAGAATCAAGAGAAGTATGAAAAGGAAAACAAGAGAAATCATAAGTGACTTACTAAATTTGAACTGTTTACATTACTACATGGAAAGATGATATTTGTAACTCATGAGACCTTTCTCAGTATTGGGATAGTTGAGGGGGATATACATATATATAGACAGAAGGCATAGGGTGAGTAGAATATAAAGGGATAATATCTAAAAAAATGAAATTAAGGGGTGGAGAGGAATATATTGGGAGCAGGAGAAAGGGAGTGATAGAATGGGATAAATTATCTCACGTGAAAGAGGCAATAAAAAGCTGTTATATTGGAAGGGAAGAGGAGGTATGTGAAAGGGAATTATTTAACCTTATTCTCATTAGATTTGGCTTAATGTAGAAATAACATTCACACTCAATTGGGTGTCTTACCCTACAGGAAAGTAGGTAGGAAGGGACCAAGGGGTGGGGGGATGATAGAAGGTAGGGAAGATTGGGGGAGAGGGTATTCAAAAGCAAACACTTTTGAAAAAGGCCAGGGTCAAAGGAGAAACTTTAGTGAATGGGGGATGGGATAGGATAGTGGGAAATATAGTTAGTCTTTGATAACATGACTATTATGGAAGTGTTTTGCATAATGATACCTATATAACCTATGTTGAATTGTTTGCCTTCTCGAAGAGGGTAGGTGGGGAGGGAAGAAGGGAAAGAATTAGGAACTCAAAGTCCTAAAAACATATGTTAAAAATAGTTTTTACATGCAATTAGGGAGTGAGATATACAGGCAATGTGGTATAGAAATCTATCTGGTCCTACAATGAAGTAAGGGGGAAGGGGATAAGGGGATGGAGTGGAGTGATAGAAGGGAAGGCAGACTGGGGAAAAGAGCAATCAGAATACATGGGTGGGGGGAAGGTAGAGATGGGGAGAAAATTTGTAACTCAAAATCTTTTGGAAATGAATACTGAAAACTAAAAATAAATTAATTAAACTTATTTTTAAAAAGCAGAGAAGAGCAAATGGGGAGATGAACAAAAAAAATTTCAAAAATAAGAAATGTGGGAGGGGAAAGGAAGTATAATTAGATTTTTATATGTGTATATTTTAAATCTATGTATATATGTCTTAGATTTTATTTTTTGAAAGAAATTTAAGTATGTAATTGCAAATAATTTTTGAAATATTCATTTTTTAAAAGTGTCACCTGTGTCATGTCTGGATCACAGTGGATCCATTAAGAAAAATTTTATTTGAATAACACCAATTTCTGAGAAAAAATTATTATTATTATTATTATTGCCAATTACTGATAATGAACTATTATGATTCCTGCCATATTATTAACATCAGAGATCATGCCCTGGAGAAATTTCTGCCCTCAGGGAGCCACTCTCTGACTTGTGATTGTTTCTCTTGGAATATTATTTCAGGAAAGTTCCAGCCATATCACTCCCTCCTCTCTAGCCACCTTCTCCACAGTCTCCCTGTAACGACAATTCTTCTTGCCACTACTGTGGCTGTGTAAGGCCAATAACACCAACACATAGGAGGGTTACTAGCACAGGTTCTTTGATCTGCTTTTCTAAGGAAAGCAACTTTAAGGAGTTAACAATCTTACTTTAATTAAACATATATATATATAAAATATATATATGTATATCACTCACTTAGTTCAGGGGAAAAAGTCAACACCCTGAACTTCAGAGCAAATAGAAACAGAAATTAAAAGCAGAAATTATATAAACAGAGAAAATAGCACAAATCAATAGAAAGGGCTTCTAGTTGTCTGAGCAAGATGATACATACATAGTTAACAGAGAGAGAAGCCCCAACATCTGGGTTTTCAAAGCCAGGGTTGGGGGCACTCCTTAATGACTACCCAGAGTCTCCACACCAACACACTTCCAATGAGTAAGCCTCAAACAAAATGCTGACCTCCTAGTATATACACCCTTCTTCAAAGTCAGAGCGCTTCACACCTCTCAAGGGTTTCACACCTCTCAAGGGCTTCTCGCATCTCCAGGGCTTCACACCTCATGAGGGCTTCACATCTCTCATGACCTAACTAGCAAAAGGATGTAGGCCTTCCTACAAACAAAGGTAAGACTCAGTCAAAGCATTTGATTGCCTTAGTGCTGAGAAGCACTCCAAAACAAAAGAAAACAAAGAATCCGACTTTGCTTGCCCTTACACTCCCCAACAACCACTGGGGAAGTGACTTCAACCTATTCTCCCTTGCATCTCTCTGGAGCTAGAATCCACTCAGGAAAACAAGAACCATGATTAAAAAGAACTCTGTCATTGTTCTGGATGGGTTTTGCCAATTTATTCCTGTATGACTTCTCTCTTAACATTCCTGTAATTTTCAGGACCAAAGGGTTACAACCTGATTGCCAATCCTCTATTTGAATTGTGTCCCCATTAGGATGTAAGGCTCTTGAGAGCATAGACTGTCCTCATTTTCATATTTTTATCCCTCACACATAAATATTTTTCATTAATTCATTGGAACAAGTGATATCATGGTTGCTTTTCTTGTATAGATAGGAAGTGGCCAAAAAGAGTTCCTTCTTGCCTTCAACACCAGTCTGGTTTTCTGAGACTTCGAAGACCAATCAAGCTAAGCTTTTATCCCTTTTTCCTCATTTGCTCCTTGGGAGACACTCAGATTCCATCTAATCCCTCTTGTACATGGCACCGATTGAAATACTCGTAGAAAGTTATAACATCTCTCCAAGACATGTTTTCTGTGTAACCCTTGGCTCAAATGGCCAATTACATGGGTCCATGGGTCTCTTTCTTCATTTGTCAAGATTAATTATTCAGTGCCCTGCATCTGTATGAAGAGCAGGCAAAGTTGGTGAAAGCAAGGAGAAAAGGCAGATCTGGGCTTCTAGCTTTGAAGAGCAGGAAATGGAAGGCAAAAAGAATTTATTAAACACCATCTATGTGCCTGGTATTGGGCTAAGCACTTTTAAAAATATATCATTTGAACCTTACAATAACCCTGTGAGGTAATTGCTATTATTCTGCCATTTTGCAATTGAAGAAACTGAGGCAGACAGATGTTAAATAACTTGCCCAGGGTGATACAGATAGTAAAGAACTGGGGCCAGATTTGAACTCAGATTTTTCTGTATCTATTTCTCCATTCACTATTCCACCTACATGCCAAATAAAGAAGGAATTAATAATAATCAAGCACCTACTACATGCCAGGCATTGCAATAAACACTTTACAAATATTATCTCATCTGAGAGAGAAAATGCACCATTCCAACTTCTCTTCAAGTTCCTGAAGGGAGAAAAAGACTCTGAGAAGACATGTAGAGGAGCTGGCAATGTCTATAATACCCATATCCCCAGCTTACTGCTGTAGATACTTTTGGGAATATCCCCTTGGGCGAGATCTGAGACTTTCTCTCTTCATTAAGCTAGTGAGAGTTCATTCACTCTATATTGTCTAGTATATGTTCTCCTATGTACACTTTCTCTGATTTCTTCTTTGATATCAACTTGGATAAATGGATTTGCTTGCTATGCAGTATGTGCATTCATTGTGGATCTGACATTTGGTAGGAAAGAAGTCAAACCCTGGACATGTACCTTGTTAAAGAAGTGATCAGGAGTGCAGCCTGAAACCTAGAAATCACTGGAAATCTAGAAATTACTTTTCAGGTTTTTTCAGTCATGTCTGACTCTTCATGACCCCATTTGGAGTTCTGTTGACAAAGACACTAGAGTTGTTTGCCCTTTCCTTATCCAAGAAATTACTAATTCTAGATTAACATTATTTAAGGGAGCAGACATAGAATTATATCTATCTGCTTTTTGTTCCTTGGGAGACACTTAGATTCCATCTAATCCCTCTTGCACATGGTACCAATTGAAATACTTGTAGAAAGCTATAACATCTCTCCAAGGCTTGTTTTCTAGTGTACCCCCTCTCCCTAAGGAGAACAGAGTAGTAACCTCTTGGCTCAACTTCCCACCAGGAGAGAATCAGAGGGAGGAGAGGAAGAGGAGACTGAAATATCTATTCTTGCCTCCCTGAGAGCCATATCTATACAGACCTATGTGGGAACATATAACCTACATGGACAAAAACAAAAGACCACCCCACACACCACCCCTTACATCCGCAGCATCCCTATTTCATCCCCAAATCCTCATGCGCCATGGTCTACATTAAACTTACAGCCCTGGACAGCCTCTCTGAACATTAATTGGAATCTAAGCCTACATCTTCTTGTCTGTCATTTTCCCACCATATGGATTTGTTAATGAGGAATTCCCTTTATTGATGCAGATTGACACCTTCCCTGTGGCTTATACTCTTGGAGGATTTCCTGGTGAACTGAGACACAAAGTAGCTTGCCGAGAATCGCCAGTAGGCATCAAAGGAAGAACTTCAGCTTAGGTCTTCTGTAAGGGCCCACCAAGGCAGTTCAAGCCTGGAACAGGGCTTCCAGCCAATCGGGGAGCAAGGTCCCCTGAAACTGCTGAGGAAAGTGTAAACACGACCTCTATTCCCCATCACTAGATGTCTCACATGTGCAGATGTTTACAGAATCTGCAGAAAGTGTCCTATCTTGACTGGTAGTCTGGACCAGTAAACAGAATTATTCTTGGACTGAACTATGTATCCCAGAAAAGATATAAAACAAGTACACTGCTCTAATAAACAGCTTTGTTCACCAACATGGCTCTCCTGGCCTGTGCCCTCTCCTCTGTGTTCATTGCCTAAGTCCGTCGCTCGCGCCGGCTACTGGCATCTGGCGCCGCAAGGGGATCTGAAAGAAAAATGACTTGCCGACCCCCTACCCCAAGGAGCTCTGACAAATTGTACCTAGAGGGGATTTTGTTTCTAACCAGGCTTACAAGGGGACTTTCTGTCTTGCAGGGAGGATACTTTTGTTTTCTAGATGGGGCAAGTTCAGTGTAAAGATCGAGACCAATATTTACAATTGTTGAAAAAAGTGGTGAAGGAAAGAGGTCCAATAATAACTAAAGGTCAATTAGAGGAATTTTTAAACTGTGTGAAAAAGTGTTTTCCATGGTTTCCAAAGGAAGGGACTACAGATTTGGATAGATGGGAGATAATAGGCAAGCAAATGAGGGAAAGATTTAGACAAGAAGGGCCCCCTATCCCCCCACAGCTCTCCTTCCTCCCTTCAATTCTTGGCCTCGTTCTGGAGGTTATCAGGAAACAAAGGAGGAAAAGATTAAGGGAAGATGGACCAGAACACTTCCCAACGTCAGCCTTTTTCATATGGAACATTTTAAAAATGTCTTACTCCAGAAGGAAAAGGTCCTATAGTACAAAGATCAGTTGAGCATGGGGTTGGGATGAGATTTGGTGAAATATGCCGGCAATGACTAATTTGTGTAGTGGATTTCTAAAAATCCTCTCTGTGCATCCTGTCATTGTCTGCCTGTATCTGTTTCGTGTTATGTGTTTCTGTGTGAAAAGAGTGTGTTATCTGACTCCTCTTTTTGTTGTTAAAGTTGTTGAAATAAGAAAATGCCCTTTCTTCCTCCTTCCATTCCAATTCTGGCCAAATTTGGAATGTGAAGAGAGATAAGAAAAAAAAAACAGGAATCTTTTCCCCTTAGGGTTAAGTGAAATGTGTCACTTTTAATTTGATGTTTAAGATAAAGTCAGAATTTATTATGCTATTTGGCACTAGGCAAATATGGAAAATGTATAGATCTGGAAAAGAGACACTTTGAGTTTCCCAGTAAGGGGGAGGAGGGACAAGGCACCACTGGATCTTTTCCAGAGTCCCACTCACCTTGGCTGGAAGATTCAAAGTTCTCACTTTCAAAAATGTTTTTGAGGAGTAATCACAAAAATGAAATTTACATGAGTGAAAATTAGAACCATTAAGATCTTTTCACCCTGTCATCCTGTCTCTGACTGAGCCAGGGCTGCAATAAAAGTTAGAGCACCTAAAAATTCTTTAGCAGATTCTGTTAATCATAAATCTGGTGAAGCACATGAAATCCTTCTCAAAATAATAATACACTTAGGATTTTTAAGAAAAATCAGTTTAAATGACAAAAGATATATATTTTTATATATGCCCCTCTAGTCTATCTATAGACTCTTTGCGGGGTAGAGAATTCCAGCTCAATGTCAGAAGTATATACAAGATGTTTTAATCATGTGTGGTTAATAAGAATCACCATGAGACTAGTACAAATAAAAAATTGGGAAAAAGACTTTAAAAAATTTAGAATATGTTCCACAATGCATTGTAATTATGGTTTCCCAATTTTTAGAATTAAGAACTTTGTAATGATCCTATAAATAGAATTGGAGAATATTTAATAACGTAAAGATATTAAATAAATCAATAGAATTAATAAGTAGTTTTTTTAATATACAACTACATGGATCCTTATGTGCAAGTTAGTGACCCTCATTCCTATTTGAGTTTTAAAAAGTGTCTTGAAGCTTTCAAAATAGAGAAGTAAAAGCAGAGAATGAGAGCCAATCTGAACATATTTTAACCAAAACACTGTTACTATATTCCTGAGAAACATATATGTCCATAGATATATATAGCTTGCTGTGATTTTCCTAAGTAAGTTTGCTTTGCTACTTGAAAACTTTAAGAAGGGATTCAGCTGTCAATATACAATAGAGAACTGGCTCCTTTCAAAATAATGGCCTCATTTACTAGCTATTTTTTATTATCTAGGCCCTTTATTTTTATGTTTTTTCACCTAAAAGTCTCAATATAAATTAAATTATAATAACATTGAAACTGCAAATATTAAAATACACATCTCAACAATAGCCCTACTCCCTTTTCTCTACAACAACTTTATCATCAAAGATAACATCCTATTTATGTATCGCACATTTGTGCACACTTTACTCTCCCTGGCCCTCTCATACCACACTGACAACAGCCCTGGACCCCTGGGCACCCTGTAGCCCACACCTCTAGGCAAGCAGAGGAACCTCTCCTCTCAAACCCCCAAATCCTTGCTCCCACACTACTGGAACCTGGAATTTTTGCTCCAAGTTTCCCAAAGCCCAACAACTCCTATTAGGAAACAAAGGTTCCTCGGGAACCCTCCTCAGTGACTCCTCAGACCTTTAATTTAGATGCTGGACTCTACAGCTTCCCAGCACTTCCCAGTCCTTAATCACTCTTCTCTTTCCCAAATCCCCCACTCGACCACCCCTGAGTCCACAACCAGGCTCTGCAATTGTGGGGGGAGGAGAAAAGCCTCTACACTTGATAAGGCCAATACATTAATGATTTGGGATGCAATTAATGTCATCTGAAATTTTCCGTTTGTATTATTATTGTATTTCTAAATTATAGTAAAATTCTTTTATATTGTAAAACTTGAGTGAACATTATAAACCAGAAATGGCATTAGATAAAGCAACTTTTTATCTAAATTTTGTCGAAACTAAAAAATGGAAAAAATGGAAACAATTATGTTACTTTATCAGCCTTGCTAACCCTGTCTTGTTATGTTTTATAACTGCCATTTTTACTTTATCAGCCTTGCTAACCCTGTCTTGTTATGTTTTATAACTGCCATTTCTACCTTTACCTGTAGTTAATAGAAGGTCACAGCTAAAACAATTCGGCCAGCACTTATGAAACTTGTAAGATTGTTAACTAGGTTTTGGAATTACTGTTTTAATGTTAAAAACCAATAAAGTCCTGCAGAGGTAAAAGGAATTATGTCCACCCACCTTTCGGGTTAGATTCACGGGTGGGTTCTATTAAATCTAATATGGATATTGACTATGGTAAAAATATATATATATAATATATATATATATTAGTTATTGTGAGTTATTATTATTACTGTTCAATTAATTATCAAACCCCTCTGCCTGGAGGGGAAACTAACCATACTTTGTCAACAATGATTCAAATTTCTTAGGCTTCCTCTTTACCTGTGCCAAAAGAAGTAGTTAGAATACTGACCCAGCACATTTTAAACCAACCTGATTATAATAGGTGATTCCAAACTGTTTGTAAAACTTTCCCAAGAAAATGTGAATGGAACTTAGCAATGTACATTTGAATAATTTTAAAAAGTGCATATTGTTGTTTGGCATTGACAAATTCATTAATTTTATATAGCCCCAAGAAAGTTCTATTTCCTTTAGTTTACTATTCAATAACGGAGACGGTGGTTGAATTCATTCCCAGGGATATTACAAAGATCACATGATTGTAAAGGTACTTGGCACAATGCTTGGCATAAAGTAAATGCTATTTGAATATAAACTGTTTTAAGTTAAATATATTTGCTTTATATTCATTAACTTTATGACGATTTTCTTCAATGTGAAGTTTTGATGATGAGATGAATGATTCTCTGTATAAGGCAACTTGGGAACACATCTGACTGAGGTAAAGCCACCAGAATGGCAATTAGTTACTTTTGGTTTTAAAGTTTAAATAGCTAATAATTGTTTATGGTATTGTTGTATTTCTAGCATTTTCCTTATTGCATAACTTAGTAAACAACTGTATCATCTGTGTTGTCAGAAAAGCAATTTCTTTTACAATCTAAATGTTATTAGGTTAAGAATTGTAATTTAAGAAATCATAAATTTCCAAATTTTGTCTTTATTTAAAGGCATTCTCAGTTAAAATTGTTTTGCTATCATTTAGGAAATTTGTGAGATTATTAACTAAGCTATTGATGTTATTGCTTAAGTCTAGTATTTACAAAAGTATATTCTTTCTTTTCAAATATGTAGAAAGTGTTTGGTGATCAAATTTAATAATTGTTTACTATTTAGGAGTTAATAATAATATCAGAATAAATTACAAGCTGTTTCTGAAAATGGGAAATATTTTAATGAAGAAAAGTTTTGTAAAATCCTTTGCATGATTTTTAGAAGGTGTACTAAAGTTCTATTTGTAAGCTAATCTGTTGCACCAATTTGATACTGATGACAATTACTGTACTGTAAATTTTTTAAATTTTATTTAACTTTCATCTCTGGCTTTATTGCATGTTTGGATCAACCTTGAATAAATGTGCTCAGAGAAACAGCAAAGGATAGTAAACAGGCCCAAGGTTTTTCCATTAACCCCTTCCTGAGATCCATGTTGATTCTCCTTATTTTGTAAAATTGCCAAGGCCCCTGGAAACTATCTGTACTGGCAAGGTCATCAGCATCGGGAAAAGAACTAGTTTGAGTTATATAATTTCTAAACAATGAACTTGGCTTGCTGAGAAATTACAAGTTTATGTACTATAGACAGAAAGGATTATAATATTTGGCTTTTCACCAGGGTAAGTTTAAATTTGAGAAGAAAAGATGGAAGAAAAGATGTTTAATGAAAACCCTTATGTATGTGAATCCTGCTAAATCTTTATTACTTATTGGAGCTCCATGGAAGTAGATGCAACTGTATCTGACTCTAAGCTGTGATTGGTGAGATTTGCTGTTTAAGGTAAAAGGCACTTAGGACCATAACTAATTTTGTTTTGAGTTTGAATTTGGGTATAGTTATCTGCATTGAAGGTCTATAACTGTATCTGAGTTTAAACAAAGCAAGAATGTTTTATGCTATCATATTGGGTATGTCACATGTCCCTGCTTTTTCCTTCTATGGCAAATTTCTGTGATCAGAACAAATAGTCACTATAAGATATGAGCTCTTTGTGTTATCTGACTAGGCAATCTAATATTTTTATCTAGAACTAGAACACGTGCAGAAATTTATGCAAACTGCTTAAGACTCATCTTAAGATGTTCCCTTTCTTTAAAAGGATTCCAAGAGAAGTAGTATTTTTCCTGTGATCAGTCTCTTACTGCAACCAATGTGAGATTCCATTACAACACCTTTTTGACTAAGAAACTTTGTGATATCTAAGAATTCTGCAATAACTAGAAACTTTGTTTGCTATAATACTCTGAAATTTGTGTTACTTAAGGACTTTTGCACCAACTTAGTAAAGCTTTATGAACAAGGGTAGAAATGCATGCGAGCCACTTAGGGCTCACTTTGTAAATGTTTGCTAAGCAATGTGAGAATGTTATTTTGTTATTTGATTAATATCATGTTTGTCTAAAGTTTTGTTACAATTTATAATGCAAAAAAAGAGAGAGGTTTGTGGTTTGTTTTGTAAATGCCATCAAAGAAACATGGCATGACTAAAACATTAAGATTTTATATGACTTCTGTTAAAAATTGACTATTTATGTATGTACTGAAGCCTGTTATTAATTCCTTAAGTGATATCTCATCCTCCTAGTGAGGAAACTAATAATAGATGAATGTAAAGTGTGAGATACTGGCTTCTAATGTGAATTTCTTAAATATGACAATTGGCCATGGTTCAAATCAAAGTTTATAAAAATGATCAGGGTTACAAGGATTAGAAATGCTAATTTAAAATTGTGCTAAGATCACTCTTGTAGGAGAATGTACAGAAAGCTGGTTCCCACAAGAAGACAAGAAGAAGAAGATGCTGAGATTCTGTGCTGGAGATGGCAGGAACAAATACCAAAGATCAGAAGACTTCATTGATGATGCTCCCTGCCAGACAGCTGCATAAGAAAAGACTTTGAATCTTAAAAAGACAATTGCATTTTAATTTCTTTTTGAGTTTATATGTCTATATTTATAAAGGGGAGTGCCCCCTTTGATTTGTCAATGTGTCGATCAATCCTTCCCATATTTACTTAAAGGGGTGATGGTTAAGGGAAAAATTCAGATGTATCTATAATGGTGAGGGATCTACAAAAGAAAAAGGGGGGATTGATTGGAAATCTGAATTCTTGAAAAGCCCCTCTTCCTAGTATTAATTCAGAGGGGGTAGCAAAAATAATTATCGATATTTTAAAAAAATTTAACACATTTAGTAATGTATTTTAGACTATTTTCCATACACTACCTTATATTCTTTATTTGGTCATAGTAATTTTTTTTTTGTTTTCTACTCAACATTCTGAATTTGTTAATTCATATTTTACCTTTGATATTGGTCATATTAATTGTTTGTTTTTTGTTCACCACTTCTGATTTGTCGCATACTTATCCAAATATCTCAAATATCCAAACAAATGTTCCATTTGAAGTTGCAAAACAAAAAGGGGGAAGTGTAAGGGCCCACCGAGGCACTTCAGTCCTGGAACATGGCTTCTAGCCAATCAGGGAGCAAGGTCCCCTGAAACTGCTGAGGAAAGCATAAACACAACCTCCATTCCCATTGCTAGATGTCTCACAAGTGCAGATGTTCATAGAATCTGCAGCAGGTGTCCTATCTTGACTGGTAGTCTGGACTGGTAAACAGAACTATTCTTGGACTGAACTATGTATCCCAGAAAAGATATAAAACAAGTACACTGCACTAATAAACAGCTTTGTTCACCAACATGGCTTGCCTGGCCTGAACCCTCTCCTCTGTGTTCATTGCCTAAGTGCATCACTCACACCGGCAGCTGGCAGTCTTCCTGAATCCTAAACCAGCCCTGTGCCATGGTGCCTGTCTACATTTGTCCCTATTTAATTTCAACTTATCCAATATGGTCCATCATTCATGTTCACCAAGATCATTGAAGATACTGACCTTGCTATCCATCACATTACCTATCCCTCTCAACCACAAATTTCATTAGCATGGCAGTGGATGGAGCTCTGAACCTGAAGTCAGGAAGGCTTAAGTTCACACCCTCCTCAGACATTTAATCATTTAAATTCTGTCTGCCTCAATTCCCTCATCTGTAAAATGGGGATCATAGTAGCACATCATGAGTACTTTAAAAATCTTTGTTCCTTTCCCAGTTAACAAAAATGTTAAATACTATAGCCAAAGAATATCCCACCTGAGATCTCTCCTTCAGTCCTCATTTACCCATTAATTGTTATTGATTAGATCTGGACATTCAAACAGTCTGAATTCCACCTAATTGAACTGTCATCTATGAAGAAGATACAGATAAGTAGTAGTTTGTCTGGCAATAAAAAAAAGTCCTGGATATCTTGGTGGATTTCAAATGCAAAACAGGACTTCAACCTGACAAGGAAAGCAAAGAAACAATTGAATTAGTCCTTAAGAGAGCTGTAGTATACTAAACTAGCTCCCACAAAACTCCTCCCTGATCAGACTACTTCTGGAGTATAGTGGGTAAGTGTGGGCACTTTACTTTGGAAAGGTGGTTGAGAAAGGAAGATTAATCAGCAGGGGCATTGTTGAGGGAGAAATGAAACCCAGGGAGGCAGGGATCCTAAACCAAAGTTCCCAGGGCGAGGCCACCTGGAATGAATTCACAGACCCAAGCATTCTTTAAGTCAAGGAGGCAAAGATTTATTACACTTTTCAGTGGGCAAGAGTTCTTAGGGAGCCTGCAACTATAAAGAGGTGCATAGGGAATTTTCATAGAAGCTAACAGGGGATTAAAGGGGGGGACATGTCAGGTGTTTTGCGTTGGGATTAGGGAGTGGTTAAGGCATGCTTAGGGAGTGGTTGATTTTTAAAGGAACATGCACATTTAGTATCTACTGCACAGGCATATTACCTAGAGTTCTCTAGGAAATAGCCCATGGTGGAGAGGGGTTACTAGGGGTTTTTACTGTGAAATGTCACTGAGTTCACTATTGATTGGGGGTAAAGGAGAATAGTTCCTAATCTAGTGTCTTGTTAGACAAAATACTATGTCTAAGATACATGTTAGAAAAGTCAGTAAATAATAAATGTGGTTATGATTCAGTGTACTAAGGAAGAAGCAGAGATAAGCTGGGGCATGCTGCCCTTTAGCTAGAGAGAGACAGCCTGAGAGAGAATATGTTTTGAGAACTAGGTGTGTTTTGGAATTGGGATTCTGGAACAGGCACCCAAGCAGAAGCTGTTAGAATTAGGGTTCAAGCACAAGCACCCCATCAGCATGTCCAGAGGAAGACAACCAGGATGGTCAAGATCCTTGAGTCCATGTCAGGACCAGATGAAGGGATTAGGGATGGTTAGCCTGGTGAAGAACAGTTTTAGGGATGACAGAACAATTATTCTCCAGCATTTGAAGGGATTCCACCCAGAAGATAGAATAGGTTTGATCTGTTTTATTAAAGAGGTTAGGAAGAGGAAAAATAGATGGAAGTTGCAAAGTCAGATCATATAAGGAAAAGCACCTCATATCCCTCTCTCTGTTCTCATCCTGGTCAAACTTTTCCTGATTCCTCTTCCAGCCATAGCTTCTTCTGCCTTCCCATTCTATGGCACCATCTGTTACCCCCCACACACACACCATACCTTACAAAAATGTACATTTCTGGACCAAGCCAGCATCAACATTGATTTTTCTGGACTATGCATATGTTATAAAGAGTTTGCTTTTATTTTTGTTTTATTTTACATTGAGGGGAGCAGTAGAATAGATAATAAATAATAAAAACAAATTATAAAATGAAGTGAATGTGATGCAAAAACTAAAGGCATCAATAACAATTAGATTAAAAAATTTTAATTTCCTAGTATTGAGTGTTTCTTAACCTATTTACAGTTTTTAATCAATGTATATTATTGTCATAACTCTACTTGTTTTGTTCTGCACTCAACCATAAAAGTCTTCCCATTTGTCTGAATTGCCCATATTCATCACTTCTTTTTGCAGAATCACATCCCACTACATTAATGTCTAAGTGGATACTCACATGGTTTCCACTCCTTTGTTACCACTGAAAGGGCTGCTATGAATATTTTGGTATGTCACCTGTGTTGGTAAGCAAAATGGGCTCCTTAGCACTTAGTTCAATAAGAAAGAAAGAAAGAAAGAAAGAAAGAAAGAAAGAAAGAAAGAAAGAAAGAAAGAAAGAAAGAAAGAAAGAAAGAAAGAAAGAAAGAAAGAAAGAAAGAAAGAAAGAAAGAAAAAAAGAAAGAAAGAAAGAAAGGAAGGAAGGAAGGAAGGAAGGAAGGAAGGAAGGAAGGAAGAAAAAGAAAGAAAGAAAGAAAGAAAGAAAGAAAGAATAAATTAGATTGGAGCAAGTGGAAACTAGTGACTTTATGAGAAATCAAGAAATTATAAAACAGAACCAAAAGAATGAAAAAATGGAACACAATTTGAAATATCTCATTGGAAAAAACCACTGACCTGGACAATAGATGCAGGTGAGATAATTTAAAAATTATTGGACTACCTGAAAGCCATAACCAAAAAAAGAGCCTAGACATCATCTTTCAAGAAGTTATCAAGGAAAACTGCCCTGATATTCTAGAACCAGAGAGTAAAATAGAAATTGAAAGAATCCACAAATTGCCTCTGGAAAAAGATCCAAAAAAAAAAAAAACTCCTAGGAATATCATCACCAAATTTCAGAGTTCCCAGGTCAAGTAAAAAGTATTACAAGTCACCAGAAAGAAACAATTTTAGTATTGTGGAAACACAGTCAGGATAACATAAACTCTAGCAACTTCTACATTAAGGGATCAAAGGGCTTGGAATATAATATTCCAGAGGTCAAGGGAGCTAGGATTAAAACTAAGAATGACCTACCCAGCAAAACTGAGTATAATACTCCAAGGCAAAATATGTATTTTCAATAAAATAGAAGACTTTCAAGCTTTCTCAATGAAAAGACAAGAGCTGAATAGAAAATCTGACTTTCAAATACAAGAATCAAGAGAAGCATGGAAAGGTAAAAAGGAAAGAGAAATCATAAGAGACTTACTAAAGTTGAACTGTTTTGTTTACATTCCTACATGGAAAGTTGATATTTGTAACTCATGAGACCTTTCTCACTATTAGTTGAAGGGAATACATACATATATATATATGTATGTATATATATATATATATGTATATATGTATATATATATATATATAGACAGAGGGCATAGGGTGAGTTGAATATGAAGGGATGGTATCTAAATAAAAAAATAAAAATAATAATAAAATTAAGGGGTGATAGAGGAACATATTGGGAGAAGGAGAAGGAGAAGGAGAAAGGGGGACATAGAATAGAGTAAATTATCTCACATAAAAGTGGCAAGAAAAAGCAATTCTCTTGGAAGGGAAGAGGGGGCATGTGAAAGTAAATCGGTGAATCTTGCTCTCATTGGATTTGACATAAGGAGGAATAACATACACACTCAATTGGGTATCTTACCCTACAGGAAAGTAGGGAGGAAGGGAATAAGAGAGGGGGGATGGTAAAACTGAGGGAAGATCAGGGGAGGAGGTAATCAGAAGCAAACACTTTTGAAAAGGGAGAGAGCCAAGGGAGAAAATTGAATAAAGAGAGACAGGATAGGATGGAGGGAAATATAGTTAGTCTTTCACAACATGACTATTATGGAAGTGTTTTGCATAATGATACATGTGTGGCTTGTGTTGAATTGCTTGCCTTCTCAAGGAGAGTGGGTGGGGAGGGGTGAAGGGAGAGAATTTAGAATTCAAAGTTCTAAAAGCAAATGGTCAAAAAAAAGTTCTTTTTACATGCAACTGGGAAATAAGATATACAGGCAATGGGGTATAGAAATCTATCTTGCCCTACAAGAAAGTAAGGGGAAAGGGGATGACAAGGGAGTGGGGTGACAGAAGGGAGGGCAGACTGGGGAAAGAGGCAATCAGAATATATGCCGTCTCAGAGCAAGGGGAGCATAGAAAGGGGGAAAAAATCTGTAACTCAAAATCTTGTGGAAATCAGTGTTAAAAACTAAAGATATTAAATAATAAAAATTTTTAAAAACATGGGAGCATTTCTTTTTGTTTTTGTCATACTCGTTTATTTTTTTTTACTTTTATATTGTTTAGAACAAAAAGGAATTCCAAGTGATTTGTTGTAATCTCATAACCTAGGGGCTGGTTCAGATCCTGCATTAGTTTCCCATACTGAGCTCACTTAGGCAACGTGCCTCCCTGCCAAAGACAGCAGAGAGGGACATCATAGCAAGGACAGTCTTTACCTCTCAAAGCACCCAACAACATCCGCAAATGCTGCAATTTGGACTCTATTCTGTGCCAAATAACAAGTCTTTAGTTGAGCATAATCCTGAATGAAAGAAAATAGCCATTAGATGAACTGAAAGATTTTCAGGTATTTGTAACAAAAAGCCCAGAACTCCAAGGAAAATTCCATATAAAAGATCTAGAAGAAACATAAGTAAATCATTAAAACCCAAATATAGGCATTGATAAAGATTAAATTATTTATTTATGATATATGGAAATGTTTTAATAGTAATAGTAATATTCTTTAAAACTATTATCATTACTAAGGCAGTTTGAAAGAAAACTTTGGGCTAAGTTGGATATGATGAGACAATTCAAAAAATGTATCTAATAAAAATGAGGAGTGAAAGGAAGAATTAATTAGCAGGAAATAGGTGGGAGTGGAGGGCCGGTAATGTTGGGACCTTACAATCATCTGGGATGAAGAGAAAACAATGTACACATCAGAAGAGGTTTAGAAGTCTTCTGAACTTCCAGAGAGGTGAGAGAAGTGGAGGATAGAGTCAGGGAGGGATTTTTAAAAGAGGGTATAGATTAAGATTAGGAGGGTTGGGTAAATTGATAAGGGAAAGGCTTTTAAAGGAGTGGGTAAAAGAAGGAATAAGAGGGTAACAGGATGTATCCATAAGGCAATAATAACAATGTAGATGATAATTGTCAAAATGCCTATGTGATTCTGTATTGCAAAGTATACAAGGTTCTCCATATAGAATATGGAACTAAACCATTTATTCATACACCAGAGAACCATATCCAATAAGCCATCTGCCCAATCCTTTACAGCAGTAAAGCATTCAATACATAATATCATGACATGGAGCCTCAACCATCCCAAAACCTCTCTGACCCTCTGACCTCCCAAAAAGAGACTCACAGTGCAGGTGTCACAGTCTGTTCATCTATTAGAGGTCAACTTGTGTTACCTAAGCTCTAACAGTCACAACGGCCATTAACAGTCATAAAATCTCTCTCTGTCTCTTGTTCTCTTGGTCTCTCTGTATCTCTCTTGGTCTCTCTGTATCTCTCTCTCTCTCTCTCTCTCTCTCTCTCTCTCTCTCTCTCTCTCTCTCTCTCTCTCTCTGTCCATTTCCTATGATATAACTTCCTTTTCAGGAAGCTGTTCCCACCACGTGTGACTTAGACTTCGTGTGACATAATCAGGTCACATGGCCTATTAATGGATGGGAAAGATTTTCAAACCTAAATTGCTATTACAGGGGAAACGATAAGGTATCAGGGGTAGTGTGAAAGACAGGCCGGAAAGGAAAATAGTGAGTAAAAATAAAATGGAGGGAAATTCACAAAAAGTAATTATAACTTTGAATGTGAATAACAAAAAATAATAAGAATTCTTTGGGAAAAAAGTCAAGAATATGAAGGGCAATAATGAAAAATAAAGTTTATAGGAAGGAGGTGTAGCAGTACTGGATTTTATACTGTACTATAAGGCAATAATTGTCAAAACTTTCTCATGCTGGCTAAGAAATGGAAAGGTAGATCACTGGAATAGAGTAGGCATGCAATTTTCAACAGCAAATACACATAATAATCTTGTATTGGACAAGTGTAAAGACTTAAATTTGGTGATTCATTATTGGGTAAAAATTGTTGGGAAACCTGGAAAGCAGTATGGCAGAAACTGGGCATGGATCAATATCACATTACTTACCAAGATAAGGTCAAAATGGATTCATTACCTAGATATAAAGAGAGAATTTACAAGAAAATAAGAAGAGCAGGGAACATATTACTTAACAGACAAATAGATAGATGAACAATTTATGAATAAACAAAGATAGAGAGCAAAGTTAGGTTTAAAGTGGATAATTTCAACTATATTAACTTGAAAAGATATTATTAAAAATAAACAAATGTAGCTGAGATCAGAAGGAAAGCAAAAAATTGGGGGATGGGGGATATTATAGATAGTTTACCAGAGAAAGGACTAATATCTGATATATAAATATATATATACATATATGCATACACACACACACACACACACACACACACACACACACGAAACTTTGTCCAATCTATAAGAATATGAGCCATTCTCCAATTGACAAATGGTCAAAAGATATGAACAGGCAGTTTTCTGATGAAATCAAAACAATTTATAGTCATATGAAATGTGCTCTAAATGGTTATTGAGTAGAACAACATAAAAGAAAACAACCTTGAGATATCATTTTACACCTATCAGATTGACTTAGGTGATTGAAGGGGAAAGTGACAAATGTTGGAGAGAATAGGGAATAATTGGGTCAGTAATTCATTGTTGATGGACTCGTGAACTGATCCAACCACTTTGGAGGGCAAGCTGGAATTATGCCCAAAGAGTTGTTAAATTGACCAAGCATTACCAATTCTTGGTCTATTTGTGAAGATAATTGGGGAAAAAGGAAAAGAATTTGTATCTCCTAAAGTGTTTGTAGCAGCTTAGCAAAGAACTGGAAATTGAAGGAATGCCTATCAGTTGGGGAATGGCTGAAGAAATTGTGGTAAATGATTGTAATGGAGTGCTGTTGAAATGGAGTGCTAAGAAATTATGAGCTCAATGATTTCAGAAAAACATGGAAAAACTTTTATGAAATAATGAAGAGCAAAATGAGCTGAACTGAGAAAACATTGTATATAGTAACAGCAATGGTATATTAAGAAAAATTTGGAGCAAACAAGTTATTTTGACTATTACAAATACCCGAATTAACTATAAAGGTCATATAAAGAAAGATGCTATCTGCATCCAGAGAAAGAACTAATGAATTGAAGTGTGTCAAGAATAATTTTGCACAGACACACATATAATCTTCCTATTTGTTTCTAATGGTAGCCATCTTTAGAGTGGGGAGGGGAGGGAAGAAAAAAAAAGAAATTAACATGATAATTTGTTGCATATTTCAAAGGAATAGCAAGTGGCGAATAGTAGATCTGTAAATTCATGTACGAACACCTGCTTTTTATTGTACTATGTTATGGCAATGCTTCTTTTATTCCATAAATTAAAAATAAAATTTTAATAAATACAAATTAATGCAAAAAAACCACAAGAATGATTTTCCTGGTGTCCTAGGTAGTCAACCTTCAATTACATTGAAACTTAAATTAGACAAATGTATCTTAACTATACATAAAACAGTATTGTTAGACTGGGTGTTAGTCAAGGTTGGGGATCAGCATTACATGCCCTTTGACTTTTCATGGCAACAAGTAATTCTGAGATTAGATTAAAAGCCTTTGTGTCTGTCTATGTGGTCCAGATTAGAAAGAAAAGCAAATGAATATGAAATTCTCAGTGAATTGGGGGTAAGGGTTGTAAGGGCAATCAAAAGGAGACTTTTTGATGGTTTTTTTGAGTGCTTCTCAGGACTGAGGTGATCAAGTGCCCCAGGGACCTGAGATGTGTATATAAGATCTGAGGTTGGTGTTTCGTTTTGGGGTCTTTGCCTTCCCAGGAACAGAAACTTTGGACAGGAGCCCCAAGAGCCTAGTGTCAGCTAGGAGCAGGAAGAACTTGAAGTGGAGCAGGCCCCATGGGCTGAGATGAGGAGCAGGAGCAGAGAGCTGCCTGTGTGTGAATCCAGGAAAGAGCTGGGAGCAGTTAGCCCACAGAGGAAGAGAATGGAGACTTGAAAGTCCACCTTGGGTCAAGATGAAAAGACACCTTTATTTGGACATTTTGTATTGACTGAAAAGATTGCGATTTTCTGGGACCCAGGAGTGGATGGTATTTGTATTTTCTGCTGCACCTTAAGGACGACATGTTTTGCTAGGGAAGACCCTGGTCTGGAACCCTTTGCTTGTGCAAAGCAGGACTTTAGGGAATGATATTGAATGACGTTTTGCTTAAGGATGTTGCTGTGAATGGTATGACTTAGTTATTGAACAATGATATATGTTGTGCGGGTATACCGAGAAATGCTATAAAATACACTGAATATGTTTTACTTAAGGTTATTCTGAGGTTGGCGTTTTGTTCCAGGGCTCACTCTTTGGAAGAGTGTTGGTGTGGAGACTCTGGATAGCCATTAAAGAGCCCTCCGGCTTTGAAAACCCCGATGTTGGTACCTCTCTCTCTGGTCACTATGGATGTATTGCTATGGTCGAACAGAAGGCTGTCTGTTGATTTGTGTTTATTTGCTCTATTTATATAATTTCTGCTCGTAATGTCTGTGTTTTCTCTGAAGTTAAGGGTGCTGACTTTTTCCCCTGAACTAAGTGAATGATATATGTATGTTTAATTACAGTGAGATTATGAAGCCCTTAAAATTGCTTTCCTTAGAAAAACAGATCAAAGAATCTGTGCTAGCAGCCCTCCCGTATGCTGGTTATTGGCCTTACACAGTCATAGTAATGGCAAGTAGCATTGTTGTTACAATACTGAAGGGGAAAAGCAGATTTAATTAGAATCAGCAAAGAAATATTAGAAGTTTAGGAAGCTATAAATGGAAAATTTTTAGAGAAATAACAGGATGCTAGCCAACGTTTGAAGTAAAAATAAATGTTATAATTAAAAAGATTAAGGAAGTTGTGTGTCTGACTATTAGAGGTCCATCAGTGTGGATTTGGAAGTCAGCAAGGATGGAGAGAGGACACAAGATGAAGAGAAAGAAGGAACTGTTTGTTGAAATCATTAAGCAGGTTTGACAAGTATCCTGAAAATTAGTAGATGAAAACTTCTTGGTGTAGACTTAAAAAGAGAAGTTGTTGAGCATGGTTTTCTTCTACTAATTTGTGTATTTATGTTTACTTTTTAACTGATCATTAGAATTTTTGAAACTTGTCAAGGTGGGACACAAGGTTTTTCACAGAATTTCTCTAAACTTTGACTTTCTTTTATTGTATTAAGTGTAGGTTTTGACATCTGATGTCTCATAATGGTTTACATTCCCAATATTACAAAAATGAATAATTTATTAAATCATCCATTTCAAGATGACATGACTCATTGCTTACATTGTGCTACAAAAATGAGTTTGCTGAAAAGGTCATTCTTAATGTGAAAAATAGCATATGAAATAGAAAAATTTATAAAAGCATCAACAGATAAAGAACTGCAATGAGAACATGCCTAACTACATGCAGGACACAATACATGCACATTCTGAAAATATGTGTATGACCATAGTACACAGCTATGAATCATAAGCAACATAGCAAACGTGGCTAACATGGCATGGCATAGCATGGTGACAATAACAATGACAATATCAATAGGCCTATATGAAATGAAGTTTAACAGTAAGCACTAGCACATACATAAACTAACAGGCATTACTATGGCATTAACATAACACAAAACAGTGAAATCAATGAATAGCAAAATAAAAAACAACTGTGCTCAAATGTAGTAATTCACATTGAGAGAAATGATCATTAATAACATTTATTAATATTATAATCCAGAGTTCTTTCTCTTTCTACTTTGAAAGCCCAGGCCTGGTGAAGCACATGGTTGATGATAAGATTGGCCTATCCCTCTAGGAACAGTCTCCTCAATCTTGGGTGGCACACAAAGTCTAAGTAATTACTTGATTATTAATTTCCCAGAAACTCTGTCTCTTGGACTTTTCATTCATCTCAACATGTACCTTAGTAAACACATTCAAGGCTCCTTTTACATTGGCAAGCTTTAGGATTCTAACACAAATAAGTGTGTAAGTATCTTCAGCTTTATTTGTAATATCCTAACATCCTAGTGCCTGGGCAGATGGGTCTGAGTCTCTTGTCACTGACAGATCTCTCAGCTCCTATACCTGAGCAAATATTTACTAAGGCCTGACAGAAAGAGCATCGTAGACTTACATGTCTCACCTAGAGTGGAAGCAGGGATAGGTTGGATATCATTACAATGAGTTCATACTCTGTGAGGTGAATCTGGACCCTAAGACTATTTACTGCAGTTCTGGGAACAAAAGTAGCTGTGTCTGGGTTCAATTCTCCTGCCCTGTAGTCATACACATGCTGTATACATCATTTTCAGCATCCAAAACTGGGTCAGCAAGTCTTTGTACACCTGAAAGGACAGTTCCTTTTTCTCAGCCTTTGATGAGGTGAGTGTCAACCAACTGTCTCCACCTCCTTTACAAAGACCAACTAACCCTCCTAAGGGCAATAGGTGATTGAGATAAACTATCCTCAAATGCACCCCCCTTTATTTGAGGCTGTTTTGCAAAATATCAAAATATACAGTCCTTCAACAACTTTTTACAGGCTGATCTTCCATTGGTCAGCTAACTTATGAGTCACTTGAATACCAAGTTTTCTCATCAGAACTCTATCTCCTTATAGAGGGCCTTGACACCTCACTTTACAATCATAACATCTTTCGTTTGTGTCCCAGTTCTTCTGAGCTGAAGCCATGGCATCTCTCAGATCCTCTTTCAAATGGGAAACTGAATGTGAGTAGTACTATCACCTCTTTCCTCCAAACACAAGGCAATGAATGGGTAGGCTTGGTTCTCACCCAAACGTGAGCAGTATACTCTAAAGCCTGCAGCATAATTCCTGATAGAATGGTTTACATGTATGGGAACTGGTGCATGGTGACTCCTCTGAGCCCTTTGTTCAGGACTCAGAGTTGTGATAATATCCAAAAGGGGCCTATTAAAACTTGAAGATATGGCTCTCCTTGAGGATGGTAAGGACTTGTATGAGAATTTTTGATACCTTGAGTAGTTTGGGTAACTAAATCTCCTCCACTGAAGAGAGTCACATTCAATTGTCAACTCCAGGGTTACAGTTCATTTGATCTCAACTTCAAAGGAAGGTAGGTACTAATTTACCATTTACAGATAAGGAAACTGAGGCTAAGATGATTTAAGTGACTTCCTCAGGGTTTCAGAGCTAGTATGTATGGGGAAGGATCTGAATTCACATCTGTCTCACTCCAAGTCCAGCCCTCTGACCACTGTGACAGGAGTAGCCCACACTTGAGTGTTGGCTGTAGGCTTAGGTTTTCTCACTTCTCAGCTTATTCATTACCAACTGCCCCTCTACTCTCTGTATGGCTCCATGTGACACATTTCTCCTCCTCCCTCAGGGCTCAGGAAAGTTTCTTGCTCAGGTCCTTTTGGCTGCCTATTTGGCATTTCTTCTTATGGTAATTAGTTTCCATTGGGAAGCTCTTATTCATGAACACTAATTGCTGGTGACAATTTGCATCTGAGGTAAAAGTTTTCCTATTCTGGGACATCCCCTGGCTCCCTCAGCTGCCAATGTCAATGTCAAATCTTCTGAAGGTGACATGATAAACACCACTCCCCAGTGATATGGGGATGGGGATGAGAAGGGGCAGATCAGCTCAGGGAATCAAGACTCTATAACCAGAGCCCTTGCTTCACACAGCCCTGTCAGCCAACACTCTGATTGCCACAGCCATGCCCAGTGCTCCAGCAGCCAGCACCAGCCTGGTGAGTTTCTTTCTATATCTCAGCCTCAAACACAAGGATTATTTCTTGAGAAGATAGGTGATTGTCTAGGCAATAAGAGGGATGGAGAAATGGGTGCACATTTTTCAATAAGAAAGGGATTCTGAATCCAAAGGAAGACTTTGGAACAAGAATCAGAATTTTGCCACTGGATCCAAGACATTTATTCTATTTCTGTTCCCTCCTCTGAACCCAGCTCAGGTCCCCTTCTTCTCTGCTCAGGCACCTCTAATGCTTCTACCTCCTTTCCCTGCCTCTCCTTTGTCCCACAGTTAATTTAGCATTTGTGTTCTGTGTTTCCATAGTTTTCTTGTGAAAGTCACAAGCTCATAGAGTCATAGATTTCAAGTCAGAAAGAACCTCAGAATGCATTTAGCTTTTAGTTCTGTCCTTTAACAGAGGAGGAAACTGAGGCCCAGAAAGGTAGTGCCCTTCCTATTGTCACACAGGTGCTCAATACACTACATACAACATTATCAGGAAAATGAATGAGCATAAAATAAAACTCAGTGTCTCCATAATGAATCAGAACCTCTTGTCTGGACATGTATTGAGCTCTCATGGATTTTATATCCAGTGTAGGTGGTTGGTCAGAGACCACCCTACACAACTCTGTGAGCTTATAGGTAAGGAAGTATTTGTTTGGGATTTTAATGCCATCTTCCTATTATCACTTCCCATTGGTTATATTCTCCTGAGACAGCCGCCTTGGTGTTGGCCTATAAAGGACAGCCAAGAGAACACTCTCCCTCACTGAACTTGAAACTTTTCTAAAAATACTGTAACCTAAGGCAAAGATGAGGACAGGATTCTGGTTGGGGAACAGTATTTCTCCCTTTATCAGCCATTCACATTGCCTTGGAACAAAGCACACAGGTTTTATATGTCTACACTCACCCATGTGGCCAAGCATCTCAGAGCTTGAAGTCTCTTTAATCAAGCTGGAGAGGTGTGTGCGTGTGTGTGTGTGTGTGTGTGTGTGTGTGTGTGTGTGTGTGTATTATTTCATTTTTAGAGAACATGAGCTCTTCAAAAGAAGATGCCATTGTAGTTGTGTTTTTATAACAGTGGTTCATATCTCTTCTCTTTGCAAACTATTAGCATGTAATCAATGTATGTAGCATGTAATTATTGAATAAATAAACAAAATATTCCCAGAGAGAAAGTACTAGGAACTATAGTGAGGAGACAAGGAGGGGCACATTTAGGGTTAGAGTCTGACCCAGTGCACTACCTATTACATCACCTAGCTGTCTCTATGGGAAAAGGATAATGGACCCACTCTAGAATTTTTCCATGGAACCATGCCCTAAAACTGTACATAATCCAGTAATATCACTGCTAGGTCTGTATCCCAAAAAGACTAAAAAAGCAAAAGGATCTAAATGTATAAAAATACTTATAACAGCTCTTTTTGTGGTGGCAAAGAATTGAAAATTGAGGGGATACCCATCAATTAGGGAATGTCTGAACAAAGTTGTCATATGACATGGTAATGGGATGATGGTGGTATGATACTAATAGAAGATTATTGTGCTACAAGAAATAATGACCAAGATCATTTCCAAAAAACCTAGAAAGACTTTTATGACCTGATACATAATAAAGTGAACAGAACCAGGAGAACATTGTACACAGTAACGGCAATATGACATGATGAAGAACTGTGAATGACACAACTCTCTGCAATACAATGATCCAAGACAATCCCAAAGGTCTCATAAAGAAAAATGCTATCTACCACCAGAAAAAGAACTAATGCTGTCTTAATACAGACAAGAGAATTCTGCTTTTCATTCCCTTCCTTCTTTCCTTTATTTTTATTTGCACATTCTTGCACAACATGAGTAACATGGAAATATTTTACGTGATTGTGTAGCAACAATTCAGCTAGCAGCTGCTGTAAGGGTATAAGACCCAACAAGATCAGCAACAAGAGCTGCCAGCACAGGTTCTTTTGATCTTCTTTACTAAAGAAAGTAATTTTAAGGGGTTAACAATCTTACCTTAGTCCAACATACAAATATCATTCACTTAGTTTGGGAGGAAAAGGCAGCAACCTAAATTTCAGAGCAATTACAAACAAATTACAAACATATACAATATAAAGAGACCAAGTCACAATTCATAGTTAACCAGGAAAGCATCAACATCTGGGTTCATGAGCCAGGAAGCTCGTAACAATGGCTGGCCCAGAGTCATAGACCACTCCTCCAGTGTCTGTGAGCCCCAGACAGAATTCTAACCTTTGGTTTTTATACCCTGTTCAGGGCTTGAAGGATTTACATCCAGTTAGCAAAAGGGTGTGTGCCTGGAGCTTAGTACCTAGTTAGCAAAAGTGTGTAGGCCCGGGGCTAATAAGGCTCAATCAAAGACACTTAATTTAGCATTCTAAAACAGTAAAAAAAAAAAAAGAAAAAAATCTCACCTTAATTACCAATACAGATTGCCCTTGTATAACGTCTATCAGATTGCCTATCATCTCAAGGAGGGGGGTGCGGAGGGAGAGAGGGATAGAATTTGAAACACAAAACCTTTTTTAAAATGTTAAAAAAAAATTTTACCTGGAATTAGGGTAAAACATAAAATATTTTTAAAAAGATCATTTCCATGGGAAAAGATACATGTCTATAGTACATGACATACGGGTTATAATAGTTTTCACTTGGGATGCTACAGCACAGTATAATATAAATAAATATTAGAAGAACACATCCTTTATGGACCATAATGTGGCAAAAATTGAAAGTAACACATGCCAAAAAAATGTATAACCTAAGAGGACAATAAATACTGACAACCTGAATGATAACTGGGTCAAAGAACAAACAGAAACAATCACAAATGTAGAAGAGTTTGATAACAAATTATACAACTTACCCAAATTTCCCCAATGCAGCTAAATCATTTCTCAGAGAAAAAGTGGCATTTCTGAGAACACACATTAGGAGAACAGAAAAAGATGGGATTGGGGAACTTAAAATACAGTTGTAAAAACAACAAAACCACAAATAAATACACCCAAAAGAAACACCAAAAAGATATCTTGAAAATTAAAGAAGGTGTACTTAAAGGATCAAACAAGAAGACTATGGAATTAAATTACTTCTGACGTTCTAGATTTTGCTGCCAGCCTCAGGTGCCTTCTCATCTTGGAATATATCCCTCTGCCCCTATGGCCCCCTTCTTTGACTGGTGAATTCCTCCTAGAACCTCCATTTTCTTTCTATATTTTTGAAGGTAGTTCCCTATTTCCTTTGTGTTTTCCGTTTTGTCAGCCTATACTTGTGCATAATGTCTTCTAATTATTCTTTTTTTTCTTTTGGTTTTTCTGCGATTTTACCTTGTTCATTCGCTACTTTATTAATTTGATTTTCTGCTCTTTTTAATCACATTAGCTAAGGGTGTGTCAATCTTATTAGTCTTTTCACAGAATTATGTTTTAGTCTTATTAGTCAATTTATGGGGGATGCTTCTAATTTATCTGTCTCCACTCTAATTTTTAATATCTCCTCTTGTGGGCTTATTTTAGATTTATTTCTTGGTTTTCTAATTTTTTAAAATCACATTGAGTTCACTGACCTTCTCTTTTTTATTTCGTTAATGTATGATTGAAAGGATGTTATATTGCCCCTGTGGACTGATTGAACTGCATCCCAGAAATTTTGGTATGTTGTTTTATAATGATAAAACACTTTCTTTTTATCATTAATTGTTTCTATGATTTGTTCTTTGACCCATTCATTATTGAAGATTTCATTGTTAACTCTCCTTTTGGATCCAGACCTTTTGTTTTTGGTCATTGAAATAATTTCTATTCTGAATATGTTATGATCCATAAAGCATGTAGAAACTATTTCTAACTTCTTTTTTTTTAAATTTTTTAATTTAATATGTTTAGTTTTCAGCTTTGATTTTCACAGGAGTTTGAATTACAAATTTTCTCCCCATTTCTACCCCCCCCCACACACACACACTCCAAGATGGCATATATTCTGGTTGCCCTGTTCCCCAGTCAGCCCTCCCTTCTGTCCCCCACTCCCCTCCCATCCCCTTTTCCCTTCTTTTCTTGTAGGGCAAGATAAATTTCTACGCCCCATTGCTTGTGTATTTTATTTTCTAGTTGCATGAAAAAAAAATTTGTTTTTGAACATCTATTTTTTAAAACTTTGAGTTCCAAATTCTCTCCCCTCTTCCCTTCCCATCCACCCTCCCTAAGGTCAAGCAATTAAACATGGGCCACATGTGTATCATTATGTATAACCCTTCCACAATACTCATGTTGTGAAAGACTATATTT